>JAQJVK010000175.1:0-289631 GCA_035578135.1 Flexamia atlantica | reverse complement strand
AATTACAATGATCGAACAAAATCTATTGAGGTTCAATGAAACACAAATTACTGTGATTTTAGACATTTTTGGTGATCCATGGTGGAAAGCCAAAGACGTAGCTGAAGCCATTGGTTACATGAACACAGATGATGCAATAAGAAGGCATGTTGATGAAGAAGATAAAACGTTTTACCAAGACTTGAACAACCCCCGGGCTGCACGGGGGTTACATCCAAACACAATTTTTATCAATGAATCAGGTTTATATTCACTAATCTTTGGATCAGAACTTCCAGCAGCAAAATCATTTAAACACTGAGTGACCTCTGAGGTACTTCCTTCAATCCGCAAATACGGGGAGTACAAACTGAAACTTGAACATCAAAATGAATTTCTGATAAAAGAAACCTTACTTGAAATTAAGGAAAAAATCATCGCAGATCTTAATCGAGAAATAGAGGGTTTAAAGGTAGATAGAACAGAACCTACTGATGATGAGAGAAAACACCATCAACTTGTTTTAATCAAGAAAAACAACAAGGATGACTTTCCATATTATGTTTTGAGAATCTAGAAATGCAACAGGGAAAGTAGAATAGAGGAACTTAAGGTAGATTTCCCGGAGTTAGAAGTTATTCTGTCAATCACAGTACCTAACAGTATCACCCTTTACAACAGGATGAAAGAACAACTACAGATTGAATGGGTCGGAAATCACTTTTTCTCTTATTTGAGTGAAGATAAACTGAAACAAAAAATACTGGAATCGCACATGAATTGTTGAATATAAAATGGTTTAATTTTATGGGCACTGCTCATAAAATTTTTATCTGTATAATTAAGAATGGAGAGTTTTGAAGCTTTAATTTGGAGAGAGCACCGTGAGCCTAACGGAGTTCTCACAGATAAATTCGTCATGCGATTCGATCGCTATGTCAACTGGCCACTTTTATCACAACATTACAGTGTTGATGCACCACTCAATATGTTTCGACTCTACCAACACAGGTTTGTCTGGAAAATATTACTGCAATATAGATTATTTACTGAGAGTTTCCTTGAAGAAATGTCTCCTAATTTTGATAGCGAATGTTGGGAGGTTTTGAGTAAATACCAAAAACTATCGGAAAATTTTATTCGTAATCATTCCTCAAAAGTTTGCTGGGATTTGATAGAAAAATATCAGGATGTCAGTGGAGAATTCTTGGTTGAGTTCAACATACATCCACCTGCGACAAGTGGGGCGAGAAGGAGTAGCGCTTAAAGAACAGTTAATTTTAATAGCGATTCGCTGTTAAAATTTTTATCCATATAATAAATGGTAACACTACATAAACATAAATTTAATCTGTCAGAAAGACAGAAGAACAAGCTTAGAATTGCGTTCAAAAAGCAAACGAGTGCAGTTATAGGGCTTTCAAACGATCAGCTACAAGGTAACGACTTCATGTTACTTACGGATGAACAACATAAGGCTGTCCTTAAGGCACAGAAAAATAACAAAGGTTTGCGGCTTACAATCACTTACGAACAATTACAGAAGAGCAAAGATGGGGGATTTCTCAAGGAGATTTTAAATTTTGTAGAGGATAAATTGCCGTTCGGTTTAGGTAAAAATGTTGTTACTCCACTGGTTAGGAAGAAAGTAGCACCTTTACTGAAAAATAAATTTATACCGTGGCTAAAGGAGCTTATCGATGGGGAATTAGACGAAGTTATCGAGGGAAGTGGGTTAAGAAGGTAAATTTACAGGAAGTTAGATGAGATTTTAGCAGAAGCAACACAAAAAAGTCCAACCATTAACCTTAGGTGATGTTGAAAATTACGCCAAACAATTAAACATTAAAAATTTTCGTGGGGTTTTTATGCGAGATACATTACCTTCAAAACCACATAAAGAAAGAACCACATAAAGAATGTGGTGTGATTAATCTGGATAGTATTTTTTCACGTGGATCTCTCTGGACATTCTATTACAAGGATGGCAGTAACATCATTTACTTTGACTCGTTTGGAGATACGAAACCACCGATTGAATTAGTTGACTATTTAAATGCAAAAAACCTTCAGTATAATACAGATTCAGTTCAACAGTATGATGATCCTCCAATTTGTGGTCATTTGTGCTTAGAAGTTCTATGTAGGCTGTCAAGAGGTGAAAACTGGAAAGAAATTTCTCATATAATAAAGAGAAATAAATATGCTTTTAAACAGTGATTTTAAATTCAACAGGTTTGGAGAGGAACTTGACTCCACAAGTTCTTCTGGTGTTTCAGAATTACGATTGGAGGAAAAACTCAGTGAATTACGGGTAAGTAATACTTCAGAAATTCATGAGAAAATAAAAGAGTTGCAAGATGAGTTTAAGAACGTAGCTCACTCAAAGTTTGAGGAGGTGAAAAAGGAACTTATAGAAAAAGCAAATAAACAAGTAGCATTTGAGAAGCATTATATAAGTGTTAAAAAGAAGAGGATTGTTAATGCGAAAAAAGCAATAGATAAAACTGACGTAGTGATAAAAGAGCAATTGGATGAAGTAAATACCAAGATTGATGGAGTTCTCAAGGGTCTGGAAGTAACAAACGATTGTATAAAAATAAAAAATGGACGAAAAATATGTGGTATTAGCAGAAGTAACAGTGCGTATGACGCAATTAATGGAGTTGAGTTGGTTGAAGTATATAATAGGATACACGCAATAGAGACTAAGTTAGGTTTGGTTCAGCCAACCATTCATTTGTAACCACCATGTTAAATAAATTTACTCTGAATAATAAATGGAAGGACTACAAAATATTTTGAATAATCTGAATGGATATAGGAAGATCCCTGATATTGAGAAAAACAAGAAATTCGAGGTACTTGACCTGGAAATTGTCGAAACATCTTTCGGAAACCGAGTATGCATTACCACTAAGGATTTCCAGTTCTTACTACCAAAAAGTTGGACTTCTAAGATGAAGGCTATGAAAAAAACTAAGGTTTATGTAGAATATAAGGGAACCATAAACTTGCCTAAAGGTTTTAAAAAACATAACATAATTTTCTCACTGTAATTTGACTAGCTGACATGAAATTTTAATAGCTTTTAAGTTTTAAAATGTTAAGGGAAAACAAAGTACAAATAAATGTTTTGTCCATTATGTGAGAAAAATACTAAAACTGTTAAGTATGAAGAGGAGTTGTTGTGTGCTGAGTGCAGTGCTGTGATTGTTCAGTACGTTTTGCCCTTTCAAAGTCAAACAATGGTTGATACATTTAGGAAATATTTCAATCAGATATTACCAGGAGAGTTTCATTCTTTATCTTCTCAAATATATGCAGATTTTGTGGCATTTAAACATAAATTTGATGAGATAAATATAGGACATGATTCCAGAAAGTACTTCATATGCTTTGAGCTAGTGTTGTGTTTTATTCTGAGAAAATTTGGTTATAACAGTAAATTAGAAGACTTAAAACAACTATCGCGAATGTGTTTATTCATTAACAAAAGCAACAGATCACAACTGAAAACTGTAGCATTTTGCTGGCAAGTGATGAACCGTTTGGGATGGGACAAATATTTTTATCTCTGTAATAAAGAAACAATGGATCAAGTACAAAACTCTGTCATTCAATTTGCTGAAAACCTTGAGTCGCTTAAAGAGAGTTTGCCTAAAGACAAACTAATACTTGTGTTGGAGAGAGCTCTGATGCCTTACTTCATGGATTGTCTACAAGATACATGTGATCCGCAGGAGAGTACGTGCATTTACATTGTAAAGAAAGGAATTTCAAAGGGAAAAGTTTGTGGAAAACGTTGCAAAAGTAATTACTGTTCAAAACACAGTAAGCGTATGTTTAAGAATGAAACAGAAAATTATCAGAGCTAAAATATTAAGTAATATGACACAAAAGTTTTATAACAGGCATTGCCTGTTATAGTCTATGTAGTGTGAGATTATATTTTCTGATCTTTATTCCATTACCGAAACTCCAATTTTTAACTCTGATCTTTTTCACTAAAAATAAAATCACTGATAATTTTCACTTTAAAACTAGATTTACACGAAAATAAAATTGGAAAAGGTGAAATTCAAACGCAAATTTCAAATGCAAATTTTGCATATAAAATAATTTTTATTTTCTGATATTTCTTTCTTTATTAAAATTCAAATCGAAATGCAAATTTTAATCAAATATATTTCATTTGAATTATTTTTTTGTTTCTGATCTTTTCCTCTAAGTTCAATTTCCTGATCTTTTTCTCTAATTTAATTTTCAAGTGGGATTTAAGTGACTTGGGCTGAAAATGGTATTTTATATCTACTGTCAGTATTATACGCAAGAGCACAATGTGTCTATAATTTAAGGTTCCATATTATCGGCTTACATCATTTAAATGAATAATGTTAGATTTAGTGGTGATTTCCAATTAGTTTTCATAAAATTTTGTTTTTACATCTTTACATCGTTTATGTAGACTCCAGATCCCAAAATTTTATGAACATTGTCAAGTTTCCGCAAAAAATTCATAGTAGTAATTTGAAAAAACCTGGTACAACCGTTAATGAATTTATTAATGACCTTTTATTAATTTATTTACACATCTGGACGGTGTGACCGGTAATGTTAAAATACTAGAATACGTTACAGCTTAAATTATTTTCAGGTATTGATAATCATTTGAGAACTAAACTTAAAAATACCTTGATATAGTTTCAGGCACTGAAAAAGTTTGAAAAGTTTGTCTGTGATAAGTAAACTATTCATAAGAGGCCAGACGTTTAAAATTTCCATCGTTTCTATTGTAGGGGTAAAAGTCCTTATTAAACAGGTAAATTTTGAGATGAGTATATATTTGAGCTATTGATGTTATTGGTGAGCTGTATATGTAAGAAAAGTGAGCATAGCAAGAAAGTGAAAGAATAGCACTTTTCGAGATAAAATTGATCTTAATTGAGAAAATTGACATTTCCAATTAAATTATGATCACAAGCAGTCATGTTGCCCATTCAGTGATAGTAGTAACATTGAAAGTGCAGTTGTAGCTGAAAAAAGCTCCTAACAATCACGGAGTGGTATTGTAGTCTTTTATTCTGTTTTCTTGTTAAGTTAACGCTTGCCTATTTATTTGCTAGCTAAATATTTTAAGACAGTAACGATAGTAAATCACGTACAATAGTTACAAAATCAGAACTGGAAGAAAGTGAGAGGAAAAGGATGTGAGAAGAAGAGAGGGCGAAAGTAAGAGCGAGAAGATAAGAGAAAGATACAGGGAGAGAGGCACAGAGAGGTATTGGACTGACACGATATGGCCGATGTAATTGACTGATGTCACCGCCCATTGCACGGCGCCTCGTCAGCTGCGCCCTGATTGTCCACCACTGATTTGGAATTCACTTCGCCAATCAATCTGTATTTTCATTCAACAGTGAAACTCCGCATTGTGGCAACGCTTTCAACGCGGATGGCTTCAGCTGTTTTTTTATATATTTTTTTATTTTTTTTAATTGTTATTTGAGCGAAGTTTTACTATACTTTTTCGTTAAAGGATGATTATTTGGCCCTTTTATTGTGATTGATTATTGTTGTATGTCAGGATTATTATTTCTAGTTTTTGTTGGACTTAAAAAAATTGAGTTATGGATTGTTTTTAAATACACAATTCCTGTAATATTTTACAGAGATACGTTTTAGAAAATTTTCTTCTTTTTTTGTCACTTCTCAAATAACTTTGTTCATCTTTTATTATTTTAGAGGATTTTACTTCAGTAATAACAAATCTGGTTTTCAAGATGTTTTAAAACTAAATTATCTAGCCTTGATAATAAAGCCATACAAATATAAATAAATAAATAAATAAATATTTGTATTTCAGAAAAGTTCAAGATCTTATACAATACTACAGATTGATCACTTGTGTTGCTTACAGCATTGCATACATTACAGTACTTTGGTACCTATATTCACTTGAGTAACATTTAATTGTCTCAAATTATGACATTCACTCATACATAGATACATACATACATACATACATACTGTGCATATAGATAAATATTTAAAAAATCATTAATAAGTATAAAAATGTAAAATTAAATTATTCTACTTCACTGATATATATGTACAAACAAACTCGTAACTTTAATTATTACATAACTTAAATTGAAAAAAATGCAAAATTGATTAAAAAACATTTACAACACAAGTTTACTGACTGTATTAAAAAAGAAACATTACATTAAAATTATAAAATCAATACTCATAAACAAGTTGATAAGGGCATACATACACGTGAAAAAAACATAGCTACGTTGAATAAAGATAAAATTTCTAAAAACTAAAGCTCTTTTTTTAAATGTCAGCTTTTATTCTGCAACTATCATGAGGTAATTGTATGTACCTATACAGTACATACAATTACGCACATACATACACATACCGACTTGAACACATACAGTACATACATTTACTGAGATGAGTGTTAATATAAGAAAGATTGAAACGTAAAAGAAAAGATTGATTAAGGAAAATGTGGGGAGGAGAGTTAAATAGTAGTATGTAGATTATGATTATATGGCCAACAATTTTCATGTGTCTAATATATCTGAAATAAACACCTTAGAATTGATACTGAAAGTGTTAAAGTGATTTTCTTTTGTATTTTATGATCCTCCCTGTGAATGTATAGATAAAGATAGTTTTTAAGGGTTTACAAGTACATAATAAAATTAAAGCTAATATATAGCTTGGGAAAGATTTTTGAATGATATACTATGAAGTTTATAAAATAAACACGTTGATACAAATAAATAAATAAATAAATAAATAAAGTCGTTATTTACAAGCGTGTCTCATCAAAGTTGTTTTACAAACTGACTCAAGTCATCTTAGTCAGTTGGCTATTGTTACACGCATATATTATGGTATGCTGGTTAAATATAAAGTGAAAATTCTAGTTATTAATACATATATTTTTTTATATAACTTTAAATAATTTGTGAAACTGATAATCCTTGTAATGACAAATTGAATAAAGTTATAGTACACTAAAATTAACGATCTTCCTAAATCTCATAATATTGTGGATTGCTATAGCAAAAAACTTGTTTTAAATTTATGTGATTGTTTGAAATTTTTGGAAATAATTCTAAACATTTTTTTGAAACTGATATTCGTATGGAAGTAACGTTAAAAAATTAAGGACATTTTTACTCATTTTGCCGCATGGCTTTGCATTCCTGCTACTGTCATATGTTAATGGTCATTATGCGAATGATTATACGAACATCCCGCTCCACGTCCTGATTGTATTCATTAACATGAAGATAATGCATGAACCACGAATAAATATTATAACACAGTATTGGTTTGGGGATCAACTTTTTCATCTTTTTTTCTTTAGAGGAACCAATTTATATTTTATTAATTTAATTAAAAGATATATTTATTATTTTATTTTATTTTATTTGTAAAATATGTTCCAAATAAACTCAGTTTCTGGGTTATCATGATTTCGTTAAACTTGTGAGGGTTGTTATATTACTACACATAGATTTTTTTCCTTCTCAAAGAGTTCAAAAGCAGATTTTTCCATTTGAAAACCTAAGCTATTACTCAGTTACATATCTGATGCAACTATTAATTTATCGGTATGTAAGTGTAACAGGGTTTCAAATGCTTTACACATTACACAACACTGCATGCAGTTCCACACACCCAGCCTGTGGCCCATTGACTGGCACCCTCGAACCACGCAAATTACTCCATTACTCCGCTCCTCGCTAGGCTTTGTTCGCTAATATAGTGGACCGAGCAACGCAGCGTTTTGATGTATGATAATTTGTGTTAAGGGCATAGGCGTCGCGTGAACCAAACTTTTGGGGGGGCACAACTGACCGGGGGGCCTGGGGGGATGGAATACCCCCCAGACAATCGGGGGGGTCCGGGGGCCCTCCCCCGGAAAATTTTGGGGTTTTCATATTCAAAAGTCGGGTTTTCAGCCTTAAAATCTGCAAAATATACAGCACTAAAAACCTTAGTTTTTTTACGATTTTCAAAGTAAATTTGCGGGAAAAGTTCCACTACATACTACTTAGATTTTTAACACATGATTGTTGAAGAATGTTTACCTAAAACCATTGCAGTTATTGTTTTCTATGTTAAGAAAATAGGCGGTCAAAAAATAACTCATATTCACGATTCCCCTACTTTCCTGGCCATTTCATTGCCGTTAATGTCATTCTCGTCTGCAGCTTGCAGGTTGAACGCCAAGTTAGTGAATGACAGAATGACAGGCACTAGGCGCACAGAGTGACCAACATTCGCCCAGTCAAAGAACGGGCCTACTCAACGAATGTATATCTCTTCATCCAAACTCTTCGTTTAGCCAAATAATTAAACTCATATCAACTGAATGTAATAATGATTAAATATAAAAATACAAGAGAATTTGAACGATTGATATGGTAAAAATAAACATCTAACTTCAAAACAACTGGTTTAAATTACTTATGAGTATAGAAACGACTTTAGAGAATAGCAGAAAGTAATTTTTATTTGGCTTTTTAATGTTGTTCAGCAGCTACAAAAATAAACTTTTTTATGTTGGGGGGGCACGTGCCCCCCGTGCCCCCCGGCGCGACGCCTATGGTTAAGGGAGTAAAGTACATCAATATCTAACGGTGAAAATGTTGGCATCCGAGTCTTGCCAGAGGCGACAATTTTTACGATTTGTTAATTAATATCTCCCGATGCGATACAACTGCACTAATTAAGGAAACACCAAAGTTTTAGCAAAAGTAAGGTGATGAACATTCTTCAGGAAATTTCTGATTGGCTCTCTCAAAACTGTTTAAATTTAAATTGCTCCAAGACTAAATTTTATCTTTTACGACTAAAAACAGGACTGAACTAGCTGAGTAATTTTTATGCCAAATAATGAAACCAGTTTAAACTCACAAAGTGTCAACATTTTGGGATGTAATTTAAGTGACAATTTGAAACGGTAGGAACATATATCAGTTATTAAAAAAAACTTTGTACATCTCTCTTTGCTATTCGAACGAAAGCGAGGATTGCTGATGTAAATACAAGCCTCCAAGTTTATCACTGCTATTTCTTATCAATCTTTAGTTATAGCCTAATTCTGTGGGAGGGACATCTGAAATAGATAAAGTATTTAAATTACAAAAACAAGCTATCCGTGCACTATTTAAGTTTAAATTCCGGGAGTCATGCAAGCCACGTTTCAAAAACCATAATATATTAACTGTACCATCTTTATATATTTTTTTATTATTAATTGTTTTAATAAGCATCCGCAATACTTTAATAATTTAAATCTGGGAACGCAAGGAACGAGAAATATAAACACACTTCGGTACCCAAAACACAGACTAACCTTATTTTAAAAGGACCGTATTACATGGCTATACAGTTATTTAATAATTGCCCTGTAGTAATGAAAAAAGGAGCCAAGAAAGTTTTATTCATAAAAAATGTAAAAGACTATTTATTACAAACCTGTCCTTTATACAAGTAATGAATTTATTTACAGTTAACTAACAAATCAAATGTAAGGTGGTTGGTATCAACATTTTATTTTTTATTTTATTTATGAAATTTTAACTATTGGGTCCTATGTAAATAGTTAAGTAATAGTGTGTAGAGGTTAAGTAAATGAATGACGTAGAACCTGTTATATGAGCTATGCTCAATTTTTAATTTTATGTGACTAATAAAGAGTCTGTGTTTGAATTTGAATTAACTATATTCCTTTGCCAAATGAATTAATTTAACCCATATAATAAAATTGATCAGTAATTTCTTTAGTAAAAAAAACTTAAAGTTTTTTATTTCTCATCTAAAATAGTTTTACAGTGATTAAATATCCCTAATTTTATCGTTAGGGATAAATATATAAAACGCGCAGTTGCGTGTTAACCACAAAAAATAATATTCTTTTGTTGAATCCTATAATATTCACGAAGATAGTTTGAAAAACATTCTTCTTTGATAGTTGATGTATACCCAAAGTCCTTCCGACTCTAAATCTTATTTTTTTTAAGAACAAATATGATATTTATTTGGTTTATAAATCCTTTTTTAAGAAAACTATTTGTAATAGAAAACTTTCAAAAATAGAAACAATAGTTAAACTTAAAAAAAGTTTAATGTAAATAAATAATACAGTTCTTACACAGAAACGTCTGTAATTCGAATGAAATGAAGGTTCATAAGCGTTAAATCAATATAAAATACCACGAATTTAGGTAAAACCTATTAAAAGTAGAAAACCCGTGTGAGTTTTCACTGCAATGCAATCAACAGCTATCAAAGATTCAGTGATCTGGGAAAGGATGGGAACAAAACCAATCATTGAAGTAAGCTGGTCACTCAACGTGTCTTGGGAATAACAGGATCTTCATTTAGTTTCTTGCAGCCGAAATGCTCTAAAAATTCATGGCTTAGAAAGAGTTGGCTGACTGCTTCGTTATCTCTTTTTTTATAGCTAAGAAAAACATATTGAACTTTTTAAGTTGCTTTTCACATCCTTTACTTGTAGATTTGTTTTGTATGAGAGCTTCAAAATATTTGTTTCAGTATATTTGAGAATTATTCGAGTAAATTATTTTATAGTATGGACTTACATAAAACAGCAAGACACAAGTAATAAGGAAAGAAAACATTAATTGTAGCAAGTAAATTAAAGATGTTTAGCAAATTAATTATAGCATAAAATAATTAATACACTATCAGTTCTTATCAATTAAAAACTTATCAAGAAGATTCAAAGGACGGTGTGAAAAAAATCAGACACTTTTTTAAGATTAAATCGTACTCAAACTTTTCAAAAATTGTTATTAAAACAATTGGGAAATTTCGGATCATGTAGGATTCAGCAATAGCACATACAAATATTAAAAAACGATAACGCCCTATATTTTATTATATAAAAAGCTTAAAGAATCCTTAAAAAACTTTTTTTGACAATAATGTTGTCATTGACCAAAGACGTTGTTGCGAATTCAAGAAGCGGTGAAGAAGGTAAATTTCCGGTAGGTCGCCGCCGGCTGAGCCCTCCGCAAATATTGGTTCGCTTGTGCAAAATCTTCTCTCCAATAAACTAATCAGGCCAAGGGATTTTCTTACCAACACAAACAAGAGTTGATTTTCCAATTATATTTGACTGATAGATTTTTATTTTTATTATAATCGATATTAATATTTAAACCCTTGCTTCTTAATTGATCGAAAGTTGTTAGTATTCCAATTGATATATAAAATATAAAAATTGGCGTAATATACAGTACTATCATATAAACAAAATTTTAAAAATTATTAAATAAACAACCCACAATCAGCTCACAGCCCACGAATTTTTTGACTACAGAATACTTTGTAATTTATACAACATACAAGACGTTCTATCCTAAAATACCAGCTACTATAACTAGAAAAATTTAAGAATAATAAACAATGCAAAGTTGAACAAACCTGTCATGCTTTTAATAGTACAAAATACAAAAAAAATAGTAAAAGGCACACATAAAAATATTTTCAGTATTACTTTATTTATAATTCAATAAAATAATAATGCTAATCATTTAAATTACAGTTAGATTTTTTGCATTTTCATAGATGTTACTCAGTCAATAACATATTTTGTAATCATTTTATCTATTAAATTTTAAGTAAATTTGTTTGTTTTCAAGTTTTATGATATTATGATCTAAATCATAGTCAGGAAAAATCATCTCATAAACATCCAGGAGCAATTCAACTCAATTACACGTTGTTTTATGGCACGCATTCTCAAATAATTGTAATTATAATTAGTGCAGTAAAATGTGGCCAAAACAACCTTTTGATTGGCAACTGGTGTACACCTGTAGAATTTAGAGAACTTATTTCAAGCTCTGCTCTGGAAAAGAGATCCTTTTGAGTACCCAAAAATTAAGTCGTTTTACCCCAACATTCAGCACGAATGAAAACTCATTTTCAAAATGATGGCTTTTTAGTAATCGCTTTAAAAAATGTTTCTCTTTAAACCAAAATATTCAAAATTAATAAAAATTTGATTGTGAAACATAAGTACTGTAACGGATTCTCATTTTAAGTATGTCTTGAGAACGGAAATGTATTTTCTAAAAACGGATTGCTGCATTACAATCAGAATCAAAATATAGTTTGTAATAATGTTCCAAAATACTATCTTAACATTTGGAAAAAAAGTGTTATCAAATATGGCGGACCCAAAATGGCGGTAAAAAATAGTGGAGTATGTAAGATGTCAAAATTAAGAATTCTCCACCCAACAAATGTTTGGTGGTGTTTCGTGTAATGACACGAAACACCACCAAAAATAATGATTTTTGGGATTTCAGATGGAAATTTCAAATGAGTTCCCCCTATTACCAAAAACTCTTCCATGTTGAAACGCGATTTTATGAGGAGTATACAATTGTATTTTTTGGGACTCGACAGATATTTAATCATATTGTTTGAAAGGAGCTTTTATTTAATATTAAATCCTAATTTTACCTGACTCAGTCCTTTTATTGCATCAGTATTAGCAACCTACACTAAATCAGTTACACGTTTAATAATTTCAGTCGCTAAACCGATTGAACTAAATTCAAGCGGGCTATTATTCGATGAGAGAAAGATGAGTGTAAACTTTGGGGATTAAATCAATTGGCGCAATGCAATTAATGAAATCACTGGTTTGAAATAAGTAAAATAAGCTCTTCGAGCATTGAATAACTTATTGAAATAATGAATTATAAAGTGTAACAAGTCAAAGTCGAGGAGCTGTTGAGCTCCTCGACTGCTGCTAATATTTCATTGATCTGGAAGAACTCTTAAGGAAGGTTTCAACTGACGTACACTTATAACCAATTTTTTTTAATCTTTACTCTCTTATTTATTTTATTCAACAAACAAACCAGTCACTGGTTTACGTATTATTAATATTGATATTATAACTTGTTCTTATTATTTTAATGTTGTACTAACAAGGATGAAATCAAAAATAGGAATTATTACGAATTGTTTGATGTAGGGAAAGAAAATAATGAATTTATCAATGATTATAGCACTTTAAATATCTGAAATAAAAGAGCTTTAAGGATGCTTTTCGGGTTTTTGGGGTCCGATATCTTTATTTACGTCTTCTTGTAATGAAAATACTGAAAGTTAATTATTTTTACTTGGTAAAACTTAATCAATTTTCAAAGAAAAACCTTTTATCATGATTCGAAAAAATAATTATAAATAACATTATGGAGTGATGTAAAGAATATAAATCTAGTTCTTTATGAATGCACATTTGATACAACATTTTCTGATAAAATTATGTTTGATAAAATTTATATTCATAAACAATTATATCTGTATTCTTTTCAACGCTGCACACAGTTCTATGAATTCTTATTTTTCCAAATCATAATAAAAGATATTATAGCAGAAAATGTATACGGAAAGTTTTACCATATCAAATTATTAACTTTTGCAATTTTTTTATGACATATAAGTATTTTATAGTTAAGTTCCGGTTATTCTCTCTCCCATTCTTGTTTTATAAAATCACATAGTTTGAAATCACAATGGTGAAAAGGGTTACCATCCAACCGCAATATTGGAATATGCACGAGTTCTACCTGTACCTTTCTAAAATATTAAGCTGTTGCTTTCTAAGAGATAGAACTGTAACTGTTCATTGAAATATCTGGACGTGAGCTTAATTTTACTTAGTTTCAGAAATAAAATTCTCTAAAATATTTATTCAAATAAATCTCTCTAATGTCGTAAAAGCTGATTGTCGTGTAAATCGAGTGCTGATATTAACTATTTCTATGCCTTAGTTAAACTGTTCAATCGATTTTTTAAGCTGTCAAGTCATTGCAAAGACTTATAGTTTAAGTAAACAAAAATAAGTTATATACAATTTTGGTTCATTGTTATACAAAATTGTGTCCATTATAGGCAAGAGTTGTAGTGGTACCTAATTATGTTTTTAGATCCATTGCTATGGTAATGTAAAGCCCTAAATAAACGATTTTATTCTCATCATTACGTTACATTTCTCTGTTTGAAATTCATTGTGGGTGATCGCGAGTTCAATCAGTAATGGAAAATGCCCACAAAAATTAAAACCAAAATATTACATTTATTAAAAATTCTTAACATTGCATTTATTAGCAATTGAAGTTTCTCAATATATCAATCAAATTCATTACGAATTTTGTCTGAAAAAGCTGTAAATCAATCGTTAATTCATGTGATTTCTGCCGAAGAACTATAAAACCATCCATAACTAGAAATAAATTAAACTAATTGTTTTCAATTGGAGATAGAGATACATACTACAAATTTATACCTTAAATAGCAACATACATTATGATCTTTTTTGCTTGGTAAGATAAAATTAAGAACGTTTAATTACTCCCTCTTTATTGGGCGTGTGGTGCTTGAGACTAAAATTACTGTATTTGAATGGTACCTATAAAATTGTCGATGAAAAATAAATGATAATGGAGCTAGTTTATTTATAACAAGTTTCATTAAAAAATATAAACGTACGAGAGTCATCCAGAAAGTAAAGAACGTTTTGTCCCTACATCCATCCTATTGGTCCTATCTCCGTGACTAATAGTGAGGCCTAAACCTCCACTCCTGGTCCCAATCTGAGCCAAGTCTCTTTGCCTACCGACCTCGCATTACGTTCTCACACCGTTTCAAAATGGCGGCGTCCTTTGAATACCTCACAAAATGTATTTGACCTTTGCTTCTTTCAGTTCCTTAATTTTCAAACACTTTCCATCCTAAAAAAAATCCCTTAACCTTGAACAAATTTATCCACGTGAAGCCAGGTTAGGGTTATACATGGATTGTCAGAAAATGTCGCACTTGAGGCAGCAAAGTTATGTGAAGTTGCTGCTGCTGCGTGGGACAGACGTCCGTCGCGTCGGGTCGACATGGTTCAGCAGCACCCTATCCTGCGATTGGATTTAACCATGTCGCCATGTTTTTTATGGCATGTGAAGTCATCGCAGGGCCTCGCAATAGATTCAGGGTCACCTTTTCTCCTCTAGGATTAAATTCAACACTGAATAAACATTTTAGGCCGGAAAACCCTATTGAAATTACCTCATTCGCATTTGACGGGATTTTCAGTAGACACCGCGATTTTGAAAAAAACTGGAAAAATGAAATGCATGATCGGTCGGCAACGAGACTTGGCTGAAATTGAGTCCGGGAGTGGACCTTTAGACCGCAATTTTAGTCGTGGTGTCGGGGCAACAGGGCTAGATTTAGTAACTAAACGTTATTCACTTTTTGGACGACCCTCGTATTACTCATGTCATGTTTTAAGACTAGAAAAATCTTTCGCAATATATTTATCTGTGAAATAATAATATTAGAATAGTAATAGTTCTGAATGAGGGAGATCAATTTATATACTAACAAACCCATTTGTTTCCATGAAAATAATTACAGTTGCCTTAAACTAATGTAATGTGATTATACCATCCTGGTCTTGACAGGATATTTGCAAGTATAATCATGTATCATGAGTAACTACTGTACATATTATCAATATGCATACGAGAAGATGTATTTTGTTGATAAAATAAAGTGAAACATTTGCGTTTTAAGCAACCCCGTTTTTTAACAAACGTATGAACAGGTTTTCTGTTTGTAAAGGTTTACATTTGAGCGTATCTTTTTTAAGTCATTGTTCAGTAACCTTTCCTTAACTATATTTTCTTTTACTGAGGCAAGGTTGTTAATACCATGATTAAAGTTAAGCAATAAAAAAATACAGTACTTTATTGCCCGGCCAAAATGGCATTTTTCTCACGCAAATAGGCTTAAGATTTTAATGGGCTAAAGAATAAAATGGGTGCCCACAAAAGAATTCCTGTATTTAAAACGTGCCCTAGCCAAACGGTTTGTCATTTAAATGAAGGTTGACTTTTTGACATTTTCAACTCATCAAGTTTTATTGAAAAAATGTTGGCGTTTTTCATCTATATCCATAGAGGTGGATATGTTTGGCACCTCTATCCATTGTTTCTTATTTTTCCTTTTAAGATTTCACGGACACTACTTAAACGCAAAAAGGTCTAATAAGGTTGGCATTTCAGCTTATTTGCTCGGAATTTTTGAAATTCGGTTTATAATGTAGGATAAATTAACTGTGATTGAGCCTAAACAAGCGATTCAGCATGTAATTGCAGTTCAATGGTAACACACAGCAAAAAGCAAAGTGTTATCTGTTTCGGCGATAGGTAGATTGAAAGGAAAGGCCTTCTAGAAGCCTATAGATGACTCTTGGTCCTTTTTCTGTTTGGAAAGGTGAACACTTATGTCTACTCTGAAAAAATCGATATTTTTAACCACCTTAAAGCAGAATCATAAGAGTATGGCTCCAATGTCTCTAGGAATGCTCGCCAACACTTGAAAAGAAGTTAAATTTCGTTTGGACCTGTGATGTAAACCAGACAGGAAAAAAACCATTGGAATGGTGCAAATATTGAGTTATACTGAATTTATATAAAACTCGAGAAAATTAGCTTTAAATAAATGTATCAAACAAAAACCAACGCTTATTTTTGCAACAACGCTATTGAACTTCAAAACCCCGGAGTTTCAATTGTTTCTTACGTATTTTCTCTAACAATATATGACAGGTAATTACCATAAAGACTTTGAGGCTATATCAACTATATTAATTAATAAATTCCGGATCCCGGTAACTTCTTTATAAAATCATACCATAACTGACATTGAACCGAATGCAATTACAGTAAAACTTAAAGTTTTCTGGACAGCATTCAAGGACAAAGACGCTTTGCCAGAAATTAGCGAAACGCAATTAGTACGAGAAATGGTGTCAAGAAACGGTGAAACTAAACTGGCATAAAACTAAGTTGTGTACAAAGGCCAGACAGCTCTTGAAGGATGAGAGGTTAAAGTAGCTTAACTGTTAAATAATTTTTTCAGTTCATTCATTTGTTCACTTAAACCGTTATAGTTATGCCCATTGTAGTATAAAAATGTATACTACATTTTTATACTAGTTCAAATTAGTACCGCGATACAAATTAGTACCGTGCGACCCCCAGACATATTGGTAAGTTTTATTGTCGTCTTCTGGTAAGTTAGCTACTTGCTTGGACATAACTATTTTTGGACATTTCACCTCTTCATTTTATACAGGGTGTCCGGAAATTATGGTGGAATATTTTAGTATATATATAATATACATAGTAGAGGTAAAAAAGAAAAAGGTTTATATAACCATAGGTCCTAAATTGATTTGTTTTCCGTCTGTGTGTCTGTTTGTGATTTTAACATATTTAACCATATCTACGAACCTCTTTACGTATAAACCAAAAACTTAGTATATGGATGATCAATATTAAATACTATTCAAGTTTTCAAGAAGCATTAAATTTCTACTTTGTACTATTTTAAAATGGCGACTGTTTTGCGTTTTCAAAGCTGAATATATTTAAAAAAGGTCAATTTTATAAAATATATACCACAGACAAAAAGTTGCTAAATTTAATCCAATTAACGCTGATATTGAGATTATGATGATCGGACAACTAAAAATGGAGAAATTTCAAATTTTCCGCATAAAAGCATGCAAATTTCGGACAGTACGAACTAAATAACCATGTTTTTACTATGGAAAGATACGATTTTTCCGTTATTAATAGTCCAATCACCAAAATCTTACATCAGCGTTAATAGGGTTAAATTTTACAGATTGTATGTCTATTGTAAAAGGTTTCTACAATTTTCTGTTTTTAAGATATTTAGCTTTGAAAACAAAACCAGTCGAATTTTGAAATGGTAAAGAATAAAAACTGATACTTCTTACAAAATAGGGGTTGTCCATGTACCAAGTTTGAGGTTTATACGTTAAGAGGTTCGTGAGATATGATTAAACATTTAAAAATCATAAACCGACTCACAGACGGAAAACGAAGCACTTCAAGGCCCATGTTTAACAAACTTTTTTTCTTATTCTTACCTCTCTTCTAAAATATTTACCATAATTTCCGGACTGAAATGACATGATGAAATCGGTTTCTGATGTCCTTAAATAATAATGCAAGAAACATGTTCGTTGTAATATATACTGCGCAAACTGCTAATATTAGAACTACTGTATTACGAATAGGGTTAACATATGAGTTATTATGAATAAGACTCATAAATTTGCCTTATTTTTTCTTAAACATAGTCATACATTTTCCTTCTTACCTAAAATATAATCCAAAGATGAAGTAAATATAGTCTATTCCAAATAAGAGTTTGTATTCTTTTGGTTTTCGTTTGGAATATGAATATTGGTTTGAGTAAATCGAGAATGTTCTAAGATTACGGCCAAGTGTCTATGAATGCTAAAGTGGCAATTGCCACAGTGGCTACTGTTTGTTGGATCTCTTTCTGACCATTATCACAGAGAGAACACTGCGTTTAAACAAATGTATCCAAGTTCCTAGATGTATGTAATTTTAAATCACGTCAGATAAAACAATAATATGTATTATAAATTTGACCTATATTAAGTTAATACTTCAATTGTTTTACTATTGTTTTATATAACTTGCAGTTTTCAAGTTATAGTGTTTATTTCAATTTATATTACTTGAATTATAGACAGTCAATGCTCAGTAATCAGCTAAACTTTATTTAGTAATTATGTAAAATGTTATGATATGAGTAATAGCTTTGTTATTGTTTAAAATGTTTTCAGCACCACCAGAAAAGCTTTAAGTTAATCCACTGTAAAAATCGAGCGCATAATTTATTTGTATTTTTCAATACCTAAAATGTCGCTATTTTCCAATGAGTATTCAATTATCTTAGAATAACAGGTTAAAGAAGCAATGAGGTCCAACTATCTACCTTATTGTTTAGACTTTACATAGAATTCATCAATAAAATAGCATTTAGTCATGAGCTTTTTACATTAAATAAATGAAGTGTGTGTGTGAACGAGATCGCTGATTTTTTCTTTTTTCTTTTTATTAGTGAATGTGACTTAGAGGTGCAGCAGGAATGTGGCAGGAGCATTCAGTGTGGCTCAAAAAATTAAGTTGTAATTCTTTGGGACATAGTTTAGTGTCCACAGACCTTAAAACATACATAATTTCCAACAATTTTAAAATAGATCCATTGCTAAAGAATTGTCCACATAATTAAAAAATATATTTATGTTAATCTGTAATCATTCACAAAACTTCCTAAAATGTAGGTCCTTTATCTTGAACGTTTTTTTTATTGTGTAGTGGTACCAACATCAGAATTGTCTGCCTGTTTTGGAACTTTGGTCATCAGTAGTTCTGATACCTTCCATTATATATTTTCTTTAAAATTTCACTGGCATTGTCTCAACATAAATAACAAATAAAATATAGAAAAAATTAAAAGTTTGATAAGACACCCTTAATTTATTTTTCCAATGTACACATTAACTTGACGACTGCAGTTTCCGTTGAAGGCAAGTAAGCATCATCAAAGATTCAGTTCACAAACTGGGGCGCATCAATTACTTATACAGTCAATTAGTATAGTTCTACGGGTAGTTGGCAAATAGATTTACAGTAGTTGTAATAAATTTACCTCTATCAAGAATTGCATGGGTGAATCGGTGTGTAATTTGTGTTGTATAGTTTTTGAATTATTTGTTTGAGTAGGGTGTTTTGGGGGATCCCACCGGTGGTGGGATGTGGTGGATGACGTCACATCCCACAGAGCACCCCCCCCTCCCCCCCCCTCCCCCCCCCCCGAGGCTAAAAATAGAATTTGAAGTGAGTAAACCTAACTTTACTCAAGCTATGTTAACCTAACTTACCTTTTTTTTTTTTTTTTTTTTTGTTTTTTTTTTTTTGTCTTATGGTGCTGGGAATTGAACTTTGATATGTTAATGAGCTAATTAATATGTTAATTAGCTTAATTGATATGCTTAATGAGACTGTTTACATAATTATCGTATCCGTACGATATTATTGTATTGCGTACGGGATTTCTACCCAAAAATTATGGTACTGGAAAAATTAAATTATTAAAGCTGAAATTTGTGTATTTACTGCCAGCTAGTAGCCTCATTAGCGAATCCATAAACAGCACTATGCCGAGAATGTGAAAGCTGGTGCAGTGACACCCGTGGAATGTGAAAGTTAGCATGTTGCGACAGGTGGAACTAATGGAATGTGAAAGCTGGCGCGTCAGGTGGGCGCCGACCTAGTTTGGCGTACGTGTCATCGCTAGCAGAATAGTGAACTGTTACAAACACTTACAAAGTCACTTGAAACCAACCAACAGCTGACTCTTGTGAATAGCCGGCTGGAAACTACTACAGGCATATTGAGAAAGACTCTGTCTGAACAGTCATTGAAGGTAGCTGTAATAGCTCAAGATGAAGACTTGAAACATGTCTTTTGTGTATTGTTTAAGGAAACCCTCTTAGATATCTATGGTTTGTGCGAATACAAATGTTTTCGTACTGAAAAAAGAAACTTTAAATGTGCATTGAAGAAATCCAAAAAAAAAAAAAAGAAAAAAAAGAAATCCAAGAGACCGGGCTCAAATAAAACATTTAGCCCGACAAGTGTATCCGGAAAATACAAGGTTTATTGAAGAAGCGTATGCTGATGCTACACGTACTCCGCATGGTTATTTGTTGTTGGATTTAAAACAGTCCACACCAGACGAGGTGCGTATACGTACGGGTATATTACCTGATGAAAAACAACAATATGTTTATCAACCGAAAAAGTATAAATAAAAGGTGTACACTAGAGACCAGTCACTCAGTCGTAATGTCACAGTGTGTGAAGAAAGACGCTGCTCTGTTAACGGCATTGATACACGCTACACCGAAGGAACGTAAAGCACTGTTGAAGGCTTGTGACGTTAGTCGTATCAGATCAGTGTGCGAGTGCGCATACAACTTGTTACGTGGTAATATCCAGTTAACAGACAAACAAAAACGACAATTGCGTAAACATAAAAAGGTGCTCAGACGTCTAGTGAAACGTGGTGAGAATTGGGGCAAGAAACGTAAATATCTTGTACAACACGGTGGTGGATTTCTATTACCACTGTTATTAAGTACTGTATTACAAACAGTTCTTAATAGTGCGATTAGTTAGAAAAATGGATAGATCAAATTTGGAATATTCAAAGAAGATGGTTGTTGTTCCGCAAGAGCTATTTGATCGAATACATAGTGAGCCAACACCTGCTGCTACTGCTTCACAATCAAAACTAACTCAATCATCAACGGTTAATACTAATAGTTTGGATGCTGAAATGCATCGTATATTACAAGACAAAACATTGGATGACAGTGAAAAGTGGAAACAGTATCAACAAGTATTACAGAGGTTTTTATATTTTAGTTCACAAAAACGCAATCCTATCATTTTACCACTTATACAAGAAGAGGATAATGAGGAGGATATTGTACAAACATTTCCTGCCACGTATCAAAAGGATGTACGCAACTTGTTAAGATTTATAAAACGTAACAAACAGATAATCACATGGGACCCTGATGGTACGGTTATTGTTCATAACACTAGAATACCTGGTTCGAACATTATTGATGTGTTACATGCAATTGTACGAGTGCGAAGACTGGAAAATGTACCCACTGGCTGGCATGAAGTATTGGATGCATTAAATGATATGAACGTACCGACCGAGTACGTAAGCAATGCACAAGCTCGACAGTATATTGGTCGTGAACCATATTTGGAAGAAGGTTTGGTTACACCTTCACCATCAAGACAGCGCACTCCTTCAACACCACACCACTCGTTATATTATCCACCAACACCGAGCCCAACGCCAATAGCCCATAGATTAAGGTCAAGGGCAGGAGCACGAAGAGGAAAACCTTTACAGTGGGATGCATTCACTATAGATTAAAATGTATAAGTATAGGTGTACTTGGTATGTGATAGTCATTTACACTATAGTCACGAACAGTGATGGAAGAGAAAGTGTATTATGATCCTGCAAACCCAGGCTCGTTTGGTGGTATTAGCCCACTTGTCAGAGCATTACGTCAAAGTAAGAAGAAAAAGAACAAAACAAAACGACAAGTTATCGAATGGTTACGCACCTAAGACACCTATACATTACACAAACCTGTTCGAAAACGATTTCCACGTAACAGATATGTCGTGTTTGGACCTAATGAATTATGGCAAGCCGACTTGAATGATATGCGTGGACTTAGTTCATATAATGATGGCTACAATTACTTGCTAACAGTGATTGATGTGTTTAGTAAGCGGTTATATGTGGAACCATTAAAACGTAAGAGCGGTGAAGAAGTGGCAGCAGCATTCGAACGAATTTTTAACAGTCCCTACACTGTACCACCATGTTGTTTACAAACTGACAAAGGAACAGAGTTTATAGGTGCAAAAGTGAACCGTGTGTTTAGAGATTATCATGTGAAATATGTCACTACACAAAACCCCGATGTTAAAGCGGCTGTTGTCGAACGAGTCAATCGCACACTGAAAACACGTATGTGGCGATATTTAACATATAAAAACACATTTCGTTATATCGATGTGTTGGATGAATTGGTTGATGCTTACAATAACAGTGCACACCGAAGTTTGGGTAATGGTTTATGTCCGATGGACGTTGTGAAAGCAAACAAAAGTACAGTGTACCAAGTATGGAGTCATATGTACAAAGACAGCTCGTTACCAAAACGTAAAAAACCAAAGTTCAAACCGGGTGATACAGTGCGTATTGCCAAAGAGAAAGGTACATTTGCTAAAGGTTATGAGACCAATTGGAGTAAAGAATTTTTTGTTATTGATCGAGAATATGGATCACAACCACTACCGTTGTATATAATAAGGGACTTGAATGGTAAACCGTTAGTCGGTCGTTTTTATGAACACGAGCTACAAAAGGTGACAATAGGACCGGATCGATTGTACCAAATTGATAAAATACTTGACACCAAGGGTAGAGGTCGTAGTAAGCGTTACCTCGTCAAGTGGGTAGGTTACGGAGACGAATTTAATTCTTGGATACCTGCATCTGAAGTGAAACAAATAACCTAACCTAACCTAGCCTAACCTAACCGTCATGTCACTGTCTAGACATAATCAGTTTTATTTGACACTGCCTAGCAATAGTTCGATGGACTACTATCCGAACAATACAGTGACTCATTATGTGACACATTTTCCATCAACAATACATTTGCCTGGTGGTGACGGAGCAGATTGGGAAATAGCACTAGTTGAAGCACACTATCCATGCTCGTTTTTAACAGTTGGTAATGATGCTAACATATATATTTACACAAAACCAACTGCTGAAATTGAAGATAATGAAGTTACTAATACAACTTTGACTGTAGCTAAAGTGGAGTCTGGCAATTACAAAGATATCAATGAACTGCTAGCAGCAATTAACGGGAATACAAAACTTAAACTTCACAGTATTGAGTTCGAGTATGATAGTGATACAAAGAAGGTTGAATTGATTACAATGACAGAAACACTAACACAACTTGAACTTAGCCCCACTTTAGCGTTACAGTTGGGATATGATGTAAATAATGTGGATGTGAAAAGACATAGGAAAGCTACAAGACCACCAAACTTATTGGCTGGCATTCCAGCAGACATTTATGTCTATTGTGACCTTGTAGAACCGCAATTAGTGGGTGACACTGTAGCACCACTGTTAAAAATAGTCAACATTGACACCACTGACTATAAATACGGGTCTCATAAGGTTGTGCATTTCACTTCACCGCACTACATGCCTGTCATAAAGAGCTCGTTCGAGAGTGTGGAAATTGATTTAAGGGACGACAAAGGTCATCACTTGCCATTCGAGTTCGGTACTACGTACATGAAACTTCACCTCCGCAGAGTACCAGCAGTTACATCAGTATAATGAATCTTAACGATCCCTACCTCAAATACTACCGTGATCAACAACTTGGCGGTAGTAGTGGTATTGTATCAGTGTATAGAGGCGCACCGTATCAACGTGGACATGGGATTGGAAGTTTTCTTGGTGGACTTGTTCGTTCAGTCATGCCATTAATCAAGTCAGGTGCAACTGCTGTGGGCAAGGAGGCATTACATTCAGGTGTTGGGTTTCTCAGTGATATAGCTGATGGTACTATGAACCCACGAAATGCAGCGAATGATCGTCTTAAACAATTTACTGGCGGACTTAAACGTCGAGCTGACGACAAACTGGATCGCATTCTACATGGCGGTGGATACGGACACGGCACTGGCATTGGCGGCAGCGACAGCAACAGCAGTGGAAGCTATAAGAAGAGGCGCATCACACGAGTAACACCTCAGTCTTTGGTGAAACTCCTTCGAGCACGGACGTTTCCTGCAAGGAAGTGTAAGACAGCAGCAGTAAAGAAACGTAAAAATACAAAACGAAAACTCAAGCGACAAGTGCAACATAAAAAGAAGATTACTAGAAGTAGAGAGATTGATATATTTTCTTAAGCAACAAAGATGTCATTTATTCACCAGAAATCATTCGAATGTACAAAGACGGAATTGGACTTATTCTTGCTACCACTGACACAGACCAGCATTGACAGTGGTAAATGGGTGCAATATAAACCCATATCGTCATTGACGGATGACTCACCTATTGAATTTGTCATACCCGGACATGGTGATGAATATACGGACTTATCACAAACATTATTACACGTACAAGCCACTATTGTCAAAGAAGATGGAACAAAATTTACAGCTGCCGATGCGATTAAGGAATTTGGTCTGGTTAATAACTGGTTACATTCGCTATTTAGCCAAGTGGATTTACACTTGAATAATAAACTAGTGTCACCGCAAAACAATACCTACGCCTATCGTGCGTATTTGGAAAACCTTTTAAACTACGGACATGATGCTATAAAGTCACACATGACAAGTGTGTTATTCTACAAAGATGACTCTAATAACATGGATAAATGTAAAGAAGAAAATGAGGACTGGTACAACGACGAAAATTTACTGAAAAGAGTCACTATGCAGACATGATCGGTCATCTACACATTGACTTGTGCAATCAGAACAAGTTCATGTTAAACGGTGTAGAGATGCGTTTACGTTTGATCAGATCGAGGAACGCATTTGCCATCATGTCGGACAATAACACAACATATAAAGTACATATCAAAGAGACAAATCTGTTTGTTCGTCGTTGTAAAATCAATCCGAGCGTACTGTTGGCACATAGTAAAACACTCGAGAGTGGTACTGCCAAATATCCGATCACACGTGTTGAAGTGAAATCAATCACATTACCCGCTGGCATACTGAACAAAACATTGGACAGTGTGTACTTGGGTCAGTTACCAAAACGTGTAATTGTCGGCATGATTTCTAATCAAGCATTCAACGGAGACTACAAGAAAAATCCATTTAATTTCCAACATTTCAAGATGAATTATTTCGCACTGTACTTGGATGGTGAACAAGTGCCGATGAAAGCATTACAGCCAGTGTTTGACAATGATACGGATGATGCCTATGCGCTATCTTATCACACACTGTTCAGCGGTACCGGAATACATTTTGACAATACCGGTAATGATATCAGCAGAGAAGATTTCGAAAAAGGTTATTGTCTGTTAGCGTTTGACTTAACACCTGACTTGAGCGCTAACGAGTCCAGCCATTGGAACCTGGTACGCAATGGAAATCTACGCATCGAGATTGGATTCAGCGAAGCATTGACCGAATCAGTCAACATTATTGTCTATGCAGAACTGGACAATGTCATTGAGATTGATCGACATCGTAACGTATCGGTGGACTATGCCGGTTAAATGTATAAAGCACAGTCAACTAGTGCATTACAGCCAGTACATCACTGACAGTGTTACAGTAATCATGTCGGCAGAACATCAATTGTGTCAATCATCTGTGGTGTTGGATTTACAATGTTTCAAAGACAACAGTAATTATTATATAGTAAAAGAAGTCAGTGTTATTGATGTGTGTACTGGAACACTACTGATACACCACATTACTCGTCCACCGTTTGATCGTGACTTTTTGTCTGAAGAAAAACTTCGAGAAAGTTACTGGCTAACCAAACACTGTCACGGTATTGACTGGAATCATGGTGATATATCGTACCATGTATTGATTGATAAACTACGTACATGTCTCAATAACCAATCAGTTGTGTACGTAAAAGGATCGGAAAAGAAACAATATACCATGAAACATCTTATAACAAACAATGACAAAGTGCTAGTAGTTGACATGACCGATATTGGATGCGGATCATTGTCCACCATTGGTAATCTATTGTCCACCAATACGATACGTTGCGGTCAGCATAAAAGTGTACAACACCGTTGTGCTTTGGTCAATTGCACACTGCTACGTGGCTGGCTACTACTAACAGCTAAAGAGTCACATTGTGGAACGTGTTATTGTTGCTGTCCTCGTCACCACAACAATGAACAAAACCGCAAAAAGACTACAACGACTAAATCAGTGTTTACCAGCTTGGATCTGACTACAGTTTCACAAGAATGAATACCACAACTATAAGAAAATATTTACTACAATAAGCGAATGTACAACATGTCGGAGTGTTTGCATCAGATCATCTACCGAGACATATTGCTCCGTCATCTGCATTAGTGGTAAACACCCAACCGCATACACATAGTGGAGAACATTGGGTGGCATTCTACAGACCTGGAGGACAAGATAACAGCAACATCAACACTAATACTGTCAAATATTTCGATAGTTTTGGCAGACCTCCGTATCATGGTGATTTTAAACAGTTTCTGAGACGTAACATCAATGGACATATGTTGCATTACACCTACAACAAGTACCGACTGCAAGGCTTGGATACTTCGGTCTGTGGCCACTACTGTCTGACCTACCTGTACTGCCGTACCAACTACGACATGAAGATGAATGATTTCGTCCAACTCTTCGGTGACTCCACTGCTGAGATTGATATGCTGATCCAGATGCTCGTCGCAGAATTCTAAATCTAATTTTTGTATAACCATTATTGTTAGATATAAGGTTTTTGAAAAAATAAAAATGTGTATATCATTAACCACCGTCTTGTCATTATACCTTGTTCTTTATAGTCTTAAGAGTCCAGAGTTAGTTACTTTTATCACAATCCATTACTGAAATGAGTCTTCCTTTAAATAACCAACCTATCCTGACTTAAGTAGATGATTACATTTATATTTTAAACAACGTTGATAGAACAAAATGGTACTATCTTGGAGAAAGAAAAGCAGTCATTGTTATAAAGTTTATACTTTCTCATTTAAAAACAGTATGACTGCATGTCAAGTTATAAATTAATCGAATTTACTCTTTATCAATCTCTGGACATTGTATTTCTTATAGACATAAACATGGGTAAATAAGTAAGAACTATTTGTGGATATTTAGAATGTATATTTATTTACACTCATTAGTATTTACACTCATCAGTATGTACACTCATCAATTTTTACAATCAATTATTACAAACTTCACATTTCAAATTATAACCATTTTACAAAAGGACTAACTTTATACATTTTGATACGTCTAATATTTACATTGGTTTGGTTTTTTAATACATTTCATTATGATAAATAATAACAATGGTCTGACTTTATACAAATCAATAAGACTAATATTTACATAGGTCTGCTTTTACATTTCATTATGACAAATATTTACAATGGTCTGACTTTCAGCACAAACTGCTTAACCCCGCCAAAACGACGGGGTTAGTATTTACATTACAATGGTCTGACTTTATACAAATCATTATGATTAATATTTACACAGGTCTGCTTTTACATTTCATTATGACAAATATTTACAATGGTCTGACTTTCAGCACAAACTGCTTAACCCCGCCAAAACGACGGGGTTAGTATTTACATTACAATGGTCTGACTTTATACAAATCATTATGATTAATATTTACACAGGTCTGCTTTTACATTTCATTATGACACATATTTACAGTGGTCTGACTTTCAGTACAAACTGCTTAACCCCGCCAAAACGGCGGGGTTCGTATCTGAACCCCGTCGAAACGACGGGGTTAGTATTTACATTAGTATCATAACTTCTTCCACATTAACACATGTTTACATTTCACATTACATATTTATATTTACATATTTACATTTCATATTACATATTTACAGATACATATTTACAGATACATATTTACAAATCAATTTGATTGAATAACAAACTAGACTATGACTAGAGGTATTTGTTTTTAAAAATACCTAAAACATCAATTTGTTACTAAATTGCCCACCACGAGAATTTTGAACACTACTCTCTCATGCACCAATGTGACCGCGAATTAAAAGCTATACTGCATACATGCTGGATCTTCTGTGACGATGTTGGTGGGTACATTATCACTCTGCAGAAGAAGGTCCAGGTCTCGGTGATGGTGGCAGCAGCGGCATCTCTTCATCTGTTGGTGCAGCTGGGGCGGTGATGGCATAATGCCCCCACGGGAGAGTGTTGACACCGTCTTCTGGACAGACGTACCTCTTGTCATCATACGGTGCCAACGAGCGCTTCCGAACCACGATGGTGTAGATAATATGGCGACGACTCAAGAAGCGCTCGTTCTCCGTGTACTTGACCGTGTGGTTCTGGAGACATCTTCTATAGTCTTCCACGGTCAAGTCTCGCTGCACCACAGCTCGGTTGATCCCCTTGGCCTTCTTGATGGGAGGTGGGTTGCAGTCGTCATCTTCGCCGCTGCCGATCTGCAGAAACATGATGCAGTACAGCTTCGCCATTAGGCCGATGTACTCTGTTAGGACATGACCACCAGCTTCATCCTTGAACTTCCCCAGTTCTCTCGCATTCTTGTTGTCATAGCAAAGATGGTTGTCGGGGTAGTTGCTGGTGTCGAACTCTTCTTTGTGCTGCAACATGTCCCGGTACACGTTGGCAGTACGGATTCTGTAGATGATGCCGTCGGTGTCCATGTAGGCCATGCGAATCCTGTCTAATCCGTACCGCTTGACCATCCTGTAGTGGAAGCCGTACATCCACCACTTTGAGTGGTCCAAAATGCACATACCCACATAGACCGGTTTATCTAGTACCACACGCGTTTTTACCATATTAAGTAGGGCCAAGTCCTCCTCAAACCACACCCGGTCGCTGAAGTTTGACTTTGCCACATACTTAAGATAGTAATCACGGTCGGTACAGATATTCACGTTCTTATGCTTACGTACATTTTGGAGGCTCATACCATACACCGCATTGACCATTAGCTTGAAGAGCTCTACTTCGAATTTGTTCTTGGCCAATTGACGGAGTCTGGTATTTAGAGCCACATACGGCTGTAACCATGCAGACTGTTTGAAGCGCAGCACACGTTGAATCCGACGAATACGTAGTCCATTCTGCACTGCTTGCTGGAGGTAGCAGTAGTGGATAACATATCCGGTCTTGTCCGTAAGAGTAGCCATCAGCTTGGCAGATCTTCCAACTCCACTGTCGAGGAGAACACTCTCATCATACGGCAGTTGGTCGGCCGGTGCTTTCATGACCTCCGGACAGAATGGCAGATCTCGGTGACGGTCATGAAGTTCAGGGTCACGTGGGTACTCCAAATCCACTTCCAGCACGTAGCCCTCTTCACCATCTGCCGGCAGGTCCATGAGGGATTCCTGGAGTTCGTCAATTTCCCGGCGTGATAGCCATTCAAAGTCACCATAAGGCAGCGGCTTGGACATCGCCCATCCGTAGAGGTTGTTGGCATCATAATACATAAGGAAGGTGTCGTCGTCCGACTCGGTGTCATCCCCCCTTATGTATTTGTTGTCAGCTACAACATGACGGGTGACGCATTGGGTGAGTCCGCCTCGAATACCCTTCTCGAAGAACAGGTACTGGTCCACATCTTGCAGGGTATCGAGGATCACGCCAGTCTTCTTGAGCATGACGTCCCACGCATACGAAGGCAAGGTCAGGTAATGCGCTGGATCCAGGTTGTAATGCTCCAGACACATGTCGCGGAAGCTCTCGAAGATGTCAGCAAGCAGCAGTACATCCGTTGTCAGGTAGATGTTGGAGTAATCTTCGAGAGTCCTGCAGCCAAATCGTTCCCAGACTCGTTGTGCATGGGCATAGTCCTCCGGTGAAGTGTTCTCCTCGAAAGCTCCAATTGGCGGAAGGGTTTCATCTTGAAGTACACCCAGCGACATAATGTACCTGTAAGGGAAAACACCTTTCCTCCTAAGGAGTTGGAATTCCTCTGGGTCAGTGTGTCGGGAGATAAGCCTGCAAGACTTTCATTTTGTCGACGGGAAGCAACGAAGCAAGCGTAGCCAACGATTTAGCCAGGAATCGGTATGAGTCCACGAAACGCACTCTTAGGCTGTTGTGTCTACCTGCATTCGGGTACTCAAACCTCTTCGTGAATGAAATATATTTTTCTTCATTGTTAGCTAGCACGTTGACTTCTCCCCTGTCGATGTTTAAAGCTCTTACGATGAAGTGAGCATCGTAATTGCTCATGTTGTGCAGGTAAACATTAACTGAATCCTGTTCCTTGAATTGTAGGTTACATGACTGATGTGCGGCTCCTCTGTATCTGTACGGTGGTGAGTGTTGATGGTCTCGCACCTTGATGTCCCTCGGAGTGAAGTCCTTCTGGCAGATGTAGCACGTCGTTGCCATCTGGAACTCCCTCTCCTCGTCTGCAGTGAGGCTCGGAGGGTTGCCGGGTTGACGCTGGCCATAGAGAATATTCCCTATGGTGTTGAGGTCCTCCCGCAGCGTTGACATAAAGTGTTGGGCCGCATTCTCACCACTGTACAGACGCAGTTTTGAGAAAGTCTCGCAGGTATCGTCGTCGACATCTCCATCCTCGGCGCTCCTGTGACTGTCACAGATGTAATACGCATATGCATAAGCAACATGCACATTCTGCGTTTTAACATTTGCCGACGACGCTGAATCACCATGATGCCGATGATGGGGGAGTCCGGGTCTAGATGTCGCTGGATCCCAGGCTGGAGGTGCCACTGTTGGTGGGGGGTTGAGAGGCCTATCACCATCATACGGCACCAACATGCTCTCAAAATCCGCATAGATGGTGAATCGGCTCTTTTGGGACCTTTCCGGATGGTTGAACTTGATGATCTTATCTTCCGGTATGTCGGTTCGCAGCGGCGCATGGTCGAAGCAGTATCGTTTGTGATCTTCAAGCCGCTGCTTACCGGACAAGTTCAACTTATTCGGTCGGTTGTCAAAGTGAGCAAAACACCTCTTGCATACAAAGATCTTCTGCTTGTGCTTTGTTAGCTGACTTCGAACCAACCTTTCAAAATCTGCAATGTATGCATAGTGGCACTTATCATCTTCGGTCAAGTAGAGGAGATCGAAGTGGTTGTCTGCCTCCTTCTTGGCAATGCGGAGAGGGTAAACAATGTGGCGTACGTAGAACTGGCCAGTCCGTTTATCTTTCTTCTTTTCCTCATCCAGTCCATACACATTGACGCTTACACCATTCCTCTCCTCAAACTTGCCGATCTTGTCCAGCCTGACAGGAAAATCCAGACCCGAGAAATCAATGTTGGAACGTGCACGGAGTTGCGGAGTGAAGTTTGAAGCTTGTAGACGGATGGAGATATTCTTGTAGTCAATGTATTTTGTGAGTATGGCATACATAAAGCATTTTTGGTCTTCATTATAAACATTAACTACTGCTTTTTTGTTGTCAATGGATTGAGGTAAAGGGACGAAGGAGCTGCCTTTGAGCGGGCGGTAGACATTTACTCTCACCTCCATATCTAACACCTGCACAAATGCCCATCCCGATCCCTTCATCTCGCATGCTTCTTTTTCAGCAACCAGTTTGTTAAATAACTCACTGCAAATATCCTCCTTGTTATCATTTTGAAGTATTACGACATTCCTGGTCTTGAAGGCTCGTCTGCAGGTTTCTCCGTGCACGTCCTGAAATTCACACTCGACCCAGAGGTTAACCTTTACACCAGTGACATGTTTTAAGACTAGGTGCATGAGAGAAACTAACTCATCAAAAACGTCCGTCAAGAAAGCTAACAGTGACACTTTGTCAGACTCTGGTTCCCGAAGACAGTATGTCTTGAGGCGGCCACGGAAGGCAGTTTCAACCTCAACAAACCGCCCTGAAGCCAGACCGCGCGGGATGTCCTCGGGTTCCTTGTCCTCAGCATCACTGTTGCTGCTGCTACATCCTGACGGCGTAGACGGGGGAGGGAAGTCCACAGGACGATTCACAACAGGTGCAGTCACTGGTGAAATAAAGCCAGGGCGAAGTGCCGGACAGCTCTGACGAATGTGCCGCGCCAAGCTGTCCTTCCTTGAAAATGCCTTCTGACACTTGGGGCACGAAACACCTGAAAGAGGCATGGTATCCGTCTGTTACCTGGTCGAAGGTTGACAATACAATAACCGGAGAGGAGAGGGAATGGGGTTTATATAGACTCACACAGACCTTTAAATCTTTATTTTGATACACAATGATATCTCACAACATTCATGGATTTGTATTCAGATTTTATTTCTGTCAAATGCAGTTTGCTTTATAAATTTAAACTGATTCATATGACAAACTATGTATTTTCAAATAATTCAGTTTTCCATTTAATATGTTATCAGTTAATAATGATGTTTATTTCAAGGATAAAGTCTGCTAAAATTAAAAAACATCTAGTTTATTATGAGAAAAAAAAAAGAAAAAAAGTTGTACCCACTTTGTGCCCCACCTAAATCAGTCAGTTTTCTCATATAGTGATTTTCATAATGAAATTTGAAATGTGATTTTCATTCATTTTACTTTAAATCAGGTTTATTTTCAATTTTATAATAAGATAATAAATTACCTGTTGGAACATCTGGGACTGATGACGGGACTGGGACAGATGATAGGCCGGGAGCAGGTCCACCAGTAGCAAGTGAATCTATAAACAATACACAATATCCATAAGTTCCCTATGTAGTTATTAGCAAAAACATTTACAAAAAGCAACTTACAACATCCAAGGTTTTATACTCAGTTTTGTATTTCTGTTAGATGTAGTTTGCATGTTAACATTCAAACTAATTCATATGGTAATTATGAATTTTGCAATTTTTTAGTTTTCCATTTAATATGATCGCAAAACAAACATGATGTATCTTTAAGAGATACAGTCTGCTAGAATTAAAAGAAAATTAGTTAATTATGTAACAAAGGGTCGGACCCACTTTGGGGCCCACCTAAATTAGTTAGTTTTCTCTTATATTAATCTTCAGCATGAAATTGAAATGTGATTTTAATTCATATTACTTTAAATCAAGTTTATATTTGTTTTGTTTTTATAATAAGTTAATAAATTACCTGTTGGTACATCTGTGACTGATGATTGGCCGAGGATGGATGACGGTGTCGGGACAGATGACAGGCCAGGGGCAGGTCCACCAGCAGCAAGTGAACCTAAGAACAATACACAATACCCATAAGTTCGCTGTGAAGTTATTAGCAAAAACATTAACAAAAAGCAATAGGGATATTGGTTTAAGCTTTATTCTCAGTTTCATTATTTAAATGAATATTTTATTAGGATAAACATATTTTACACACCTGTACGGTCATCCAGGGTAGATGGAGAGCCGGTAGCAGGGTGTGTCGAAGGCGTCGGTGCATGAGCAGCACGCTGGTGACGCAGGAGGGCATCATGCCGGCTGAATGTCTTCATGCAGTCCGGGCACGAGTAAGAGTCCTCCGCTCCGCCGCGATGAGCCTTCATATGCCGTTGCAGATGGCATTTCTGCACAAAGTCGGCAAAACACACCCCGCAGACAAACCGACGTTTACACTCCATGTTGTACCTGAAAAATGCAAAAATTTGCTTAAAACTACACATTTTCCAATTTTTGGCTTCGAAAGAGGTTCAGTTCTATTTTTGGCCGGGGGGGGGGGGGCTCATGTCTATTTTTGGCCGGGGGGAGGGGGGAGGGGGGGAGGGGAGGGGGGGGCTCATGTCTATTTTTGGCCGAAGGGGGGGGGAGGGGGGGGGCCCTTATGCCTACATGACTAACTACACTTCCTAATGGCTACTCTGAATTGCACAATAGTTCTATTCTACAATGATTTTAACATTCCTCAGCTAACTCTTTAACCTAAAATAAATACATTTTATTTTTACAAAACTCAGTCTTTGTTTTTTTTATAATTATCTGATTTTCTATGTATTCTGTTTCAGTATTTACATAACTTTAGTTTCACTATGTAAAAACAGAAAGGTTTTATGACAACAGTTTCAGTCTTAAAGGTTACAGTTTAACTCAATATCCAGATTTAAGTTTAAAATACTATTTAAATAGTATAAATCACTTATGTGAATTCAGTTTAATTAGGTTAATATTTAAAAGTAAACCTACCCTTTGTTAGATGGTGATTGTGTAATATCATGTTAAAGACCAATTGTAGTCTCAAAATCCAGAATAAAGTTATCAATACTTTTTAAAAAGTAAAAATCATTTTTAAGTTCATTTATAAATATTAATTATTTGGTTTAATATTAAATTTAAGCATGGACTTTGTCAGTTGGTGATTGTGCAATATCATATTTAAGTCCAAATCTCAAGCAAAATTGATTGAATTTATCATTATAGTTTCTTAAAATGTTATTATATATTCTTACAAATACTTATAATGTATTTACTTACAGATGAAATATCCAAATCGCACTATTCCACTGTTGCACAATACACTCAGCACTTGATCACTCTGTAGAGCACTATTCTCACGTCCGCACTAGCTGAGTACCACCACTAGACTGAGTAAACCAACGAGCGATGACACGTACGCCAAACTAGGTCGGCGCCCACCTGACGCGCCAGCTTTCACATTCCATTAGTTCCACCTGTCGCAACATGCTAACTTTCACATTCCACGGGTGTCACTGCACCAGCTTTCACATTCTCGGCATAGTGCTGTTTATGGATTCGCTAATGAGGCTACTAGCTGGCAGTAAATACACAAATTTCAGCTTTAATAATTTAATTTTTCCAGTACCATAATTTTTGGGTAGAAATCCCGTACGCAATACGATAATATCGTACGGATACGATAATTATGTAAACAGTCTCATTAAGCATATCAATTAAGCTAATTAACATATTAATTAGCTCATTAACATATCAAAGTTCAATTCCCAGCACCATAAGACAAAAAAAAAAAAAAATGTAAGTTAGGTTAACATAGCTTGAGTAAAGTTAGGTTTACTCAGTTCAAATTCTATTTTTAGCCTCGGGGGGGGGAGGGGGGGGGAGGGGGGGGGGAGGGGGGGGGAGGGGGGGGGGGAGGGGGGGGGGTACTCTGTGGGATGTGACGTCATCCACCACATCCCACCACCGGTGGGATCCCCCAAAACACCCTACTTGTTTGTGCTCTGAGGATAAGTTGAAATATTTAATTGTTAAAACTGTCCACATGTTTAATATTTCTAGATGTCAAAACCAGTCCGTATATATATATATATATATATATATTTAAGGATTTTTTTAATTGATGTATGAACTTATTTTATGATTGTAAGTTATTTCATTTTATGTTTATTTGTTTGACTGGAAGAACTACGAGATTAAAGAGGTGGAAAATAAAAGCATTATTATCATTATTTATTACAAAAACTAAAAACAAAATTAATATAGTGTTTAGATTTTAAAATATTGACTTATTTTAAACAAAAATCTAAAAAATACGAATTTTCCAAAAACAAAGTACCGTAATTAAAGAAAACAATTTGCGACATTGAGTACAGCGTAAAAAGTTGCTTTGAATAAATAAATCACAATAACATCACCAAATTTGTAATAACTTACCTCATTTCAAGATGGCTGATCCAAGATGGTGGCCAAAAATATTTTCAGTGTGAAAATTAAATATAAATAGGCCTATCTCAACAGTGACTTGTGATGGTCAAACTCATCATCTAGCATTATTTTGTGGTTATGAGCCTATTTTTAAAATTTGTTACGTTAAAATCGGTTGAAAATAAATAGACAAAAGCACTCATTATCTTGAGAACCAGTCGCGATATTAAAAAAGGATTAGAGCATTGTAATCAGTAAAAATATCTAGTTTGAAATGATGGGTCACAACATCACTTTTACATTAAAAAATATTTTTGGACCCAATCTATATGATGGTTGAAATTGAGTACCCAAAATTACGTATATTTTTCCCAAAAATGTTTGGGGATGGTATGGGATTGATATTTGAAGAAATATAGAAATAAATGGTATCAGCAAACTGACCCATACTTTCTCCCCTAAAGCAAGTAAATCTACAATAAAATATATTGAATTTACAATTATCCTATAAATATACATCAAATTTTATCAAAGTCGGTTCGGTTTTTGAATATTTGCTATAAGAATAACATTAGACAACGTACTGCATTTACTGCGAAACTAAAATATCAATCATCTCAGCAACCAGTTGACGTAGACTAATGATTCACAATACTGGATCATTTATTTTTTCAAGCCAAATTAAATGGTGGCAATCATGTTTTCTTCAGAAGTTACAGATTTAGTGAAATTTGAAAAATATGAATTTGTTAACACTTAAACCCCCATAACATCTGAACTTGAATTTTTACAGACATGCGGGTGGTGTCATTTTGTTTTTAATCTTAAGCACGAAATTTTTATGAAATTTTTATCAAAGTCGTTAGAGCCGTTTTGGGAAACTTATTTTTTGTAGTTAAGTCAAAAATTTAAAAAAAAATCCTGGAGATATCATGGTTTTATAACTACATGCCAAATTTAATGAAAATCGGACAACTGGTGCCGTCTTTAACTCTGTTTACATGCACACATTCACACACACACTCCGACAGAGGACAGACACCACTCCGAAAACTACTTTTTTGGATTTCATATCAACTAATAACTCAAATTCGAATATTTTGAAGAAAACAATACTTTCTCTATATATTATGTATATGGGAGAAAGTAAAAACCAGGGGGTCTATTATGGGACTCCCGGTATATTTTTCTGAATGAATCTTATCATAAAAATGGATTACTGTGTTTAAAGACTTAAGTGAGGGGAAACACCTCCAAGAACTTCATTCAGAGTGATCATAAGCGTTTTGTTCAAAAAGAGAAGGATCATTTGGCTGCATGGAAATAAATGCAATTCCAAATGTAGTTTCAAAGCATGGCAGTTGCTAATACATGCACAATCAACAGTGTTTACACCTACATTACAACGCACATTGAATTTTATGCCGTCGCAAATATTTGAGGAGATCAACGTCAAACCGTGTTTATCTATTTTATAAATTATTCTCATTCACTCGTTTTAGCTTTTACTAAAAATATTTACTATTTCATTGTGGATGCTGTATTTGAAAATTCAACTTCATAAACGATTCCATCAGGGCTTAATTAATGAACCCAGCCTAGTATGTATGGTCATTTGCGTTCTCCGTACTGTAGGGACACTGATATCATCGATCGTACCGAATCGGGACGAAAAAAAATATATAAAAAAAGGAATGATATTAAATCAATAAATGGATTTTTGTCGCCTACCATTAAATGAGAACTATTATTCGAAGTTCTGCTTAAATACTGTATTAAAGCTATGTCAAAACATTTAATAGCCTGTGTACACCATACTTTACTGAATTGAAGCTCCATTGAAAGTTAATACTGCCGTTATCATTTTAACGCCTGATTATTTCACATCTCTGTATCTTCTTGTTTTGTAACTTCGTGACTTCAAATTGGAGGTCTAAAATTTTTTATAGCTTTATAATATAAATATATTAGATGTCAAAAAAACTCGTAGAGAACTTTACGTTTTACAACACAACTTTTCATATTTATGAGTTTTATAGGAATTTCTAGTCTCTTGTTGGATGTATCAGAAAGATTATGTAGGTATTAAGTTGTGTGTGGTATACAAGATAATATACAAAGTTATAGTTAGTAAATATTCGCTTTTGAGTTGTGTGTGGTTTGCTCAGAAGCCATAAATAACATTTTACAAGTATACAAGATAGTATACAAAGTTATAGTTAGTAAATATTCGCTTTTGAGTTGTGTGTGGTTTGCTCAGAAGCCATAAATAACATTTTACAAGTATACAAGATAGTATACAAAGTTATAGTTAGTAAATATTCGCTTTTGAGTGCGTAAACATTTTCCTATATTTTTAAAAATGTTTACAGGCATCTAAAGGGGTGTGTATCATAGACAAGTTTAAAAATCAGTCCAGGGAGGCCAGCAAAAGGAGAGGGGTCGAGGTAAAACAGGTCAACCCCACCCCAAGTAATTTTTACATAGGAAATTTTAAATAATTGATTTTTTTCTATCACTAAGCGTGGCTCAAAAAACCATCCATGGATTAAGATTGCTCTACGTACATTTATTTCCAAGATATTGAAAGCAGTGAAGAATGTACATTGCGCCATTGTTATTCTTATTAGAAATAAGTCATTGTATATCTCGCTTGCCTTTAAACTCATCTGAATTAAACTTGGAACACGGTTTAATCGAGTTAAAATATATCGTATACCACAGTTTAAATCCCCCATTTTTAGATTTCCTGCGTACGTAATATAATTCTATACATATATTCCTTATTTCTTGACATAATATCCTGATAAAACTTGTTACATCGCTTCGTCTAGTTACGTTTTATGAATATTGGTTTAAAACCAACTGATTTTCTCATACCCGTAGCAATAGACTTGCATATTCATTCCCCATGTTGGTCTTTAGGAGACAATAAATAATTGCCATATGTCGTCATGTTCAGTATAAATACTCTAGGTTTGATATTCACTCAGTATGCATGAATGCTGAGGGGTGTATATTTTATAGAATAGATTACCATAAAATTTTAATGGAATTAAATAATTAATGTAGCAGAAGTAGCCAATCATGAAGATGTTTATAGACAAAAATAATTGAAAATGTGATAAATTTCAGATACATCTGTTAGAGATAACTCTTGTAAAAACTTTCCAGTTATTGATAAAAATCACCTGGTCTAAGGCAAGAGTATTTTTATAAAGAATCGGTTGCGTTTTCTGTACAAATTATGTTCAAAGGAAGGCTTTTATAAACCACGAAATTAACTTGAATACCTCCTTTGTCAAGGCTAAGAGGTTTCAGTCCATTTCTAAGATGTTAGAGACAAGAACATTGTCGGTCGCATAAACTTAATTTGTCCTCTTCGTCCCTTTCCCTCCAATGCCTTATTTTAATAAATTGTTTTCCTGCACAGCTCTTCACGCATATTTTTCACGATTTGATCAAGTATTTTTTCTGTAAATAGAACTACCGCGGATAGTAAACTATTAACTTAATCTATGGATTGAGGGTAGAGATTAGATTAAGAGAGAAAAAACTGTAATTTGGAACAGACTACATTACTCATGTGCTTATGTCAAACAGATACTTAGCGTCCCGATTTTTTTCCATTTTTCATTCAGTGAGGATATTTTTTAGAAATATCTAGTTTCACTCAGCCAACCATCTGACCTTTTTCAGTGCAAGGTCATCATCGCGTTCATCCCACACTCATCTGTCATTCAAGTGTCAGCATTTTAACATAGTTGGCGTCGCTATATAAGTATATTTAGACGCCAGTCATCTAGTCAGATTTTAAAGAAAATATGAATGACAGATGAGTGTAAGATTGGTGAGATGACAGCCTTGTCACTGACAAAGATAATTAATATTGAAAGGATTATTAATAAATATTGCTCAGTAATAAAATTGTTGGGTAGGAACAGATGAATAATATCCCAAGTCATGAGTTGTATTCGAAATAGTTTTATGTATCTATTTAATTTTATTTTATGTATTTTGTATATGAGGCTAAAATAATAATTTAAACCATCAGTTTTAGAATTTGTATCCTTTCAATTATCAAGTAAATAATTTATTAGTTGATTTCAATTATTCTGTGTGCATTTTCTTGGCTTTCAAAATCCAAGCAGATTTTATGGTTTTATTTTTATTTTTATTTATATTTGTACTAAACTATTCAGCCTATAAAAATGGCGTTTTATTACTTCTCTAATCCAACCACTTAAAAAGGTAGCTATATCCCCTAAAAAGTTATATATCATACACACACGTTGCTGCAGTTCTAGTGAGGTATTAATAACCTACTAAAAGAAGGAAACAATCTAGAAACTAAAATTTTAGAAGCAAACAAACCAATCCAGTAAATAGGAAAAACAAGATTTAAAATCTGGATCAGCCATATTAAAAACTTTAATCATAGAATTTGATGCGCTCTAAACCCCAGCTAACAAATTTCAGAGTTCGATGAATAAATATTTCATGAGAGGGACGTTTACAGAAACATTTATAATGGAATAAATTTTCTGATGAAGTTTTAATATTGAAGGTAATGTCGAGTCAAAAGGAATCCTAATAAAAGGGAGTTTAAGAATTACCATTTGGGAGGTCGAATAAGTCTATATGACCTTTAAATTAGAGTAGGTCTGATAGAAACGAAAAACACATTTTCATATGATATGACGATAATACAAACTGATGCATACGACATAGAATCACGAAACTTGCTATAGCAGCATAGTAGTTTGGTTTCAAAATAAACATAGTACATGTGTTGCTCCCATAAATTAATGTTCTCACGTCGAAATGTCAAATGTCACATCAATGTTATTCATCAAATTCAGTTTTAAAATATTACCATAAACAAATGAACTTTTGTTGCCTCATTCCTAATCCTTAGAACCCCCCCCCCCTTCCCTCAACCCCCCCACCACCATTCCGCCCTCCTCAGCTCTCTCGGAATGTGATGAATCATTAACCCCAACTCAGCGATTACAAAACCAATATTGGTCGACTCGCTGCTGTGGCCGACCCTTGTGGATCGTGTAGTCAGCATAAACATTTGAAGGATTCATTTTCCAATTAAACTTATCTTTCCAGCGATAGTTATACTAGAGCTATGCCGTTTTAGGATAAAAGAAAATGTAAGTAAAGATTGTAATAAGATATTTTTAATTTAAGCTCTTTTAGAAACGCTCAACTTCTTAAAATGTTTTTGAATGTTTGTAATTTCTTATATCCGATCTGTTCACTTATCATATTTACTTATTTACTTAAGTACTTACTTAAGTACTTAAGTCATATTTACTTATTTGTTCATTGATTTTGACAACCGAACCAAAATTCATAATCCATAGTTTTTATAACTAATCTTTTTTTACTGCATCTATTTTTGAGATAAAGATTGGACAGGGACGATAGTAAGTGATAATAAAAGAAGGATAGTAAAACGAATAACATTTTTTTAAGTTCTGTATTATAATATTTTATAACTGCTTTTATGTAATATCATATTTGAAAAATTGTTACTTAGTAGTTTGAATACCACTCGTCCTATCCTAATATTATGTAAGTTGGGTTCAACTTGTAATAACTCCACAGTTATTTTAGACTCCATGTTAAAATTTCCCTATCTGAAACGTTTTTAGTAAAAGTTGATTAACTTTATTTGTTTGTAAAGTTTAAAGTAAACTCAAAACAATTTCCATTTTTAGGTTAAAAATTGAAATTTACTTTCTTTACAATACCTTTGTCAGAAAACATCAACGATATCTTATGAAAACCAACCAGTCTTATGCCCATGAGGGAAAATACCTTCGGCATTGTATTAAATTGTAACTAGTTTTTGCTGAATAAATCAAATAATTTCATTTCAATAAGACTTTACAAAAAGGCTCGTTGAGATCATTAAACTGACGTTACGACTAAGGAGCCTCCCTTCTGCCCGAGCAATTACGCCTCATCAAAGATTCAACTATGTCACAGGGGCAAAGCAATTAATTACGTTAAAGTCAACCAAGTAAACTTCTATCGAAAACTCCGAAACCGTTCTTAAGGAGACGTATTAAGTGTGTTTGTCTGTTAATATGTTTCTACGCTGGAGGCATTTTTAATGTTTTGATCGGAAAATGTCCTAACCCGGGTCTTGTTGCTAACTAACGGCGACCTTTTGTTAGTAAAGATCATTAATTTATAGCTCAATGACAAATGGCAACATTGTAGAATGTATTGTTATTGGTATAAAATGTATTGTGAATTAAAGATAATTATTATCTTAATACAGAGTGCTATTGATTACTATGATTACTTATTGATTATTGATAACTTATTCATGTTACTATGACTTAAACCTCTTAAAACACACACGTTGCTGCAGTTCTAGTGAGTGTATTAACCTACTAAAAGAAGGAAACCATCTAGAAACTAAAATTTTAGAAGCAAACAAACTAATCCAGTAAATAGGAAAAACAAGATTTAAAATCTGGATCAGCCATATTTAAAACTTTTATCATATAATTTAATGCGCTCTTTATCCCAGCTAACAAAGTTCAACCGTAACAAACTAATCCAGTAAATAGGAAAAACAAGATTTAAAATCTGGAAGGAACCATCCAGGTTCTTACAGGTGCCTTTACGGAGTATAATAGTAGAGCTGACTGGTATGGTTCGATTGAACTATTTGCACTTTTAATTGGTATTTCTATTATTTGCTTATCCTTATAGGTATTAGTCAGAATATTTTTTTGTCATGCTCTTACTGACCATCACCAGAACATGAATGAAAAAATGTATTTTGTTTTAGACCAAGAGATAGACCACTTTTATCTACCCCAAATTTACCATCAAATTTGTTGTTAATTTAGGGTTAGTCATAACATATAATCTTCAGAATTGCAATTCTTAAGGTTGGTGAGTGGTGGGTGTCCGAGTAATGACGTCATCAATATGGCTGCCGCGCAAAAGTGTAACACTTTACAAAAACGAACGTAACTTTGTAGCTGAGTAACGTAGAGCAATGATCTTTTTTTTAAATTGTTGGTAATAAAATTGCCTTTATTTTATGTGTCAATATATATCGTAAGTCTAACGGTTTTCCTGATATTTAACCTAAACTTTACTTTTTGTGAATTTTTAGTATAAAAGTAAATGTTTAAGGCTCAATAACTCCTTAACTGTGAAGAAATAGACAAAATATATAAGAATAAAAAAGGTAGATAATGTTATAAGGGTTTTGAAAATACCATTTATGTGGGCTTTTGATGGTGGCTTGTACGATAAATGTGTTAATGTTTAACATTCAACAAATTTATTTTGCCCTGCAACTTCTGTATACATTGTGCAGTAAAATTAAGAGATAAAGTAGGTAGAGGTAGAAATAATTGAAACAAAAATTATTCTTGTTGTAAATGGTAGGTAATATGCTCCTAATCGGCATACATCCGTAATGTCGCGGGAAACCCCTCAAAATCACGTTTAAAAATGGCGGCTTTTCCCGCCATAAAAAAATCTTGAAAATAGTCTGTCGACTGCATTTTTTGTCAATTTTTTTCAAGATATTGACTTTGGACTTCCACCAACTATTGTTGGGGGATTGTTTCTTAATTTTGATAGGGTACTCATTTTTGGCCGCCATCTTGGATCCGCCATATTGGATATAAATTATTTTTTCTCATCTAAAGATGGTGTTGTGACATATCATTATAGACTAGATTTTTACCTTGAATATACCTTGAATACCTTCTTCTTCATCAATGACCAGCTCTGCTGGATAGACTGCTTCTTATAACTAACTAACTAAACTAATATTTACAAAAACTTGTTATTTGAGATGGCGGGCGGCGGTTCAGACAAGATCGGCTGTGCCCCAATCAGCCTCAAGGAACTCAGATATGCTATAGAGGGGATTTTCTCTGAGCCAACTTTCCACCTGCTGCCTAAATATTCTATTTTCCAACTCCCTAATCCTCAGTGGCAGAGCATTGTAGAGCCTAAGGGCGAGCATGGGGAAGCAATCCTTCTTCCTACTCAATCGGCAGAAGGGGATGTCCATTTTCATTTTGCTGCGTGTATTGTGCGCATGTATATCACTTCTCTTGGTGAAAGCCTCAGAGTTGTTTTTTATGTACAGCAAGCTGATCAAGATATACTGGCTATATACTGTCAGGACACCCAGCTCCCTGAAAATAGGCCTACAATGCTCCCGTAGTCCCGCTGACTGTATGATTCTCAGTGCCTTTTTTTGGAGGATAAGGACACTGTCGGACCCAGGCGCATGACCCCAGAGGCATAGGCCATACAAAATATGGCTATGGAACAGTCCATAATATATTTGAATTAAGTAGACCTTTGAGAGCATTGGCTTCAGTCGGCGCAGCAGGTAGGTCACCCTCGCAAGCTTTGCACAGATGCCGTTGATGTGGTCATTCCAGGACAGCTTGGCATCGAGAGTAAACCCCAGTAGCTTCACTGTCTCCGGAGTCTGGTTTTCGTGTCTGGACAAGCTGCAAATAAGTTCTTGGGTTTTGTTTTCATTGAGGTTCAACTTGTTGTCCGCAAACCACTCCTTAGCAATCTCAAACAAGTCCAGAGCAGAGGATCTGGCCAAGTCAGGTGAGGGTCCTTTAGAGTATATCGTTGTGTCGTCAGCAAATAACAGGACACTGCCAAGTAGTCCTAGGTCATTGATCGTCACCAGAAACAAGACAGGGCCCAGAACTGAGCCCTGTGGGACCCCATGCTTCAATGGCAGTGGCTGAGAGTTCGCCCCGCCCACAGACATGACCTGCTTGCGGTTGCTCAGGTAACAGTGAAATGCCTCGAGGACCATTCCACCTACGCCATAGCTCTTAAGTTTTCCAATGAGTATATCATGGGGGACACAATCAAAGGCCTTGCTCAGGTCCGCTAATATCAAGGCAGTGGAATCCTTCGCCTCAAAAGCATCAAGGATTTCGGATATCAGTTGAGTCATGGCCGAGACTGTGGATCTGCCTCCCCTGAACTCAATGCTGATATCTATTTAAAAAATTCTTGATTCCTTAAAAAGGTGTGCTCAAAAAACGGCACATAATATACACATACAACCCTATTCAAAAAAAAAATCAGCCCTATACATTTCTTATGGACATTCCGTGCTTTGAATATTATTTTTGATTATTTATCTCATATCTCCAGTTCTAAATAATATATGCTGCATGTTTTGGTCTTAAAATACTCAGTGATTTAACAGCTTTTATGTGAGGTACTGATCATTAAAATTGGACGAATGTTGGATGAGCTATAAGGCAAAAAGCAGCTTGAAAATGATTTTTTTTTCAAAATTTATTTTTGGTTTAAGATTTATACTTTATCCTAATTTTATCTGATTTTCATTATTTATAGCTTAAATGAAAGCTGATAGTTCACCAGTTGTCTTAAAACCATTCTGACCTGCAGGTCCATGGTTGGGGCTGGGGATATAAATCTTTAAATAATTATGAAATTTTTGAAAATTGAATTTTTAGATTAGTTGGAGGTCCATACCTCACGTCAATCTAAACCGATTTAAATAAATAAAAGCTTAAATGAAAGCCAATAATATACTGAGTTAATTAAGACCTAAAACCTTCATGAGTCTCTGTTAGATTTATATGTATGAGTCATTAATTATTTTCAGTTTAAGAAAGTAAACAGATTTTATCAGGAATGAAGGTTCATAACTCAAATTAAATAAGTCCGATTTTGATGAGTGATATCTTATATGAAAGCCTATAATTTACTGAGTAATTTGAGACCAGAACGAATGTTGTGACCCATTTAGAACCTGCACTAAAAATCTTCAACAAAAAACCAATTTTGAAAATATTAATTGTCTAGTTGCTTTAAGCATTAATATAGCTCGTCCAACACTTGTCCGATTTTATTGATCAATAACTCACATGAAAGCCATCAAATCACTGAGTATTTTAAGACTGATTCATGCGGCATATATTATTTAGAACTGGAGATATGAGATAAATAATCAAAAATAATATTCAAAGCACGGAATGTCCATAAGAAATGCATAGGGCTGATTTTTTAAATAGGGTTGTATATTATGTGCCGTTTTTTGAGCACACCTTTTTAACGAATCGAGATTTTTTAAAACGGATTTCAGCATCGAGTTCAGGGTAAAAATCTAGTCTATAATGATGCGTCACAACACCATCTTTAGATGAGGAAAAATAATTTATATCCAATATGGCGGATCCAAGATGGCGGCCAAAAATGAATACCCTGTCAAAATTAAGAACCAATCACCCAACAATAGTTGGTGGTAGTCCAAAGTCAATATCTTGAAAAAATTGACAAAAAATGCAGTCGACAGACTATTTTCAAGATTTTTTTATGGCGGGAAAAGCCGCCACTTTTAAACGTGATTTTGAAGGGTTTCCCGCGACATTGCGGATGTATGCCGATTAGGAGCATATTACCTACCATTTACAACAAGAATAATTTTTGTTTCAATTATTTACCTCCACCTATTTAATCACTTAATTTTACTGCACAATGTATACAGAAGTTGCAGGGCAAAATAAATTTGTTGAATGTTAAACATTAACACATTCATCGTACAAGCCACCATCAAAAGCCCACATAAATGGTATTTTCAAAACCCTTATAACATTATCTACCTTTTTTATTCTTATATATTTTGTCTATTTCTTCACAGTTAAGGAGTTATTGAGCCTTAAACATTTACTTTTATACTAAAAATTCACAAAAAGTAAAGTTTAGGTTAAATATCAGGAAAACCGTTAGACTTACGATATATATTGACATGACATAAAATAAAGGAAATTTTATTACCAACAATTTAAAAAAAAAGATCATTGCTCTACGTTACTCTGTTGCAAAGTTACGTTCGTTTTTGTAAAGTGTTACACTTTTGCGCGGCAGCCATATTGATGACGTCATTACTCGGACACCCACCACTCACCAACCTTAAGAATCGCCTTTTTGGAGTCTCAAGATTATGGGTTTACTTAAGAACATAACAAAGATCATGGTAAACTCGGGTAAATAAAATGTGTCCTAGCTCTTGGTCTATTTAGTTTTGTCTAGGTCGTGTTGTGCCTCACATAGGAACGGAACTAAGTGTTATTACCAAACAGGTTCTTGTTATTTATTATTGTTCCTAGTGTCATCTATAAGCCAAGAACTGTGGAATGGCCGACTGACTCACTGATCACAGCTTCTAAAAAACTAGAAGGCTGTAGGGCCATGAAACTTGGTACAAATATTTTTAAATGGCTCTAGTTCCGTACTAAGAAAGATTTTTTTTCAAATTATATTCGCTAAAAAGGTTACATTATAAAATCACAAATTATGATGATTTTTTTCAAAGAAAAAGATTAAGGTAATTGGTTATGAAACATGGCAACAATATACTTTATAGGTTTTTAATACATACTAAAATTAATTTTAAAATACATTTTCAAAATCCTAAAATTAGGTAAACTATTAAATTTAAAATGTCGTCTCTTTAAATTTTGAAAACTATTGTTAAAAAACACGAATAGAATGTCTGTTAATATAATATGACAAATTAAAAAATAACCAGTGTAACATACAAATTATTGCTTTGGTGTTACATGGTACAAATTATTCAATAAATTTTGAAATTGATTGAAATGAATTTTGTTATCTATACCGTACAGGAATATCTACCACCATTTCAGATTTGCATGTAAAGCCCTTTCGTATATTATTAAACCCGTAATTTAACCCTCACAGTTTATTAGAGCACAAAACCTACCGCTGTGTGAAGTAATGGAGTGATTTCCATATACGAGAGTAGAATGACAATTGGCAATGACTGTATATGAGGGCAGTAGGCTCTGTATTGGGCACTTTCACACGTTTCAACGAGAAATGAAAACCGGCCACACGCTTAGTATACGAGCTCTAGAGAGAGTGTTGTATTAAATGAAGTTATTGCGTTGGAGATAATTTGGAGTTTGCAGATATTTTTGAAAATATTTTAATTTATTCAAATTCTGTATATTCATATGCCACCAGAGGTGTATATGATAAATATCTGCTTACATTTTGTGAGGCAATTTGGAACTCCTTCTCATCTTAGGATTCCAATAAAATGAAATTATTTGCATGTTTCAGTAGTAATTTCAAGAGGCCTTCATGGAGTATAACAGTTGACCTGCCTGGTGTGGTTCGATTGAACTATTTGCACGTTTAATGGCTATTTGAATTTTGTTTTATAAACAACTTTTATATGTACATACAAAAACATTGCAAGGTATAATTAGTGAGAGGGTAGGAGAGAAAAGGTATTAAGTATGACCTTTACTTCACAGCAACAAATAAAGAATAGTATTTAATTATGATTTATACTTAATTTAAAGTTGTAATGTAAATGTAGTTTTATTATTTAAAAGCTAATATCAGTCTGAGAAAACCAATAAAATTATTTGAATTTCTAATTAGAGGTTTTAGATTAGCCTAAAAAATTACTTCTCTAAAATTGGCAAAATTCCTAGTTATCCAGTACACAACAAATTTGTTAACATCTAATTCACGAAAAAATTGTCTATCTCCGATAAAATTATATAATGCGACCTGTGGTCATTCCAGTACTTTTCTCCCTTACATTTATTCCACCCGTTGTTTTGTTTTTCTTTCTAGACATGCATCAGATAATATTGTTTTACTGGACCTACAGTCATAAAAAGTTAAATAAGGAACAAACGTGAATTTTAAAGAAATTTACCAGAAAATACCTCTACAATCTAACACGTAAATCTCATAACCGATTCAGTATTCACTTAGCCTTCTGAGACAAAAGCCTCGAGGGGTAAGGTTATTATCTAAAATTAAGAGGGTCAACAAGGAATCAAACAAAGCCCTCACCTTGACTTTACGGCATTTCGCAGCCGCGATGGACCTCGACTTCTTTCTCAGTTGCTCCAGAGAGGCGCTTTACACAAGCCAGGCTCATGAACCGAAGGTCGCGCCCATCATTGCGAATCCGACTTGGCTCTGAAACCAACAAATAATATGCATAAATAACATCGACTTCATTTCGAGCGTTTTCTAGCATTCCATGTTTTTTTTTAAGAAAATCAAATCAAACTTCAAACTAAATTCAACAAAATAACATCACATTTTTTAATTCAAACAAGGCCATTATTGCATACTTTCCACTAAACAAGTCATTATATAACCTCTTTTTAAAAACCGCTGGACTTCCTAGCTCATGACTAATCCCAATGGCTCATCATGGCTCATCCCAAACTATAAAGAGTTCAGGAGCTTCAGCGCGAAATAACACACCCCTAAGGGGTATTTCTAAACGGGTTTTACAATTCACTAGCTACAAGCTATCTCATTAAAGATACAAGGGAGATTATTTGTAGGTAGTGAATTGTGAAACGCGTTTAGAAACACTCCTCCTGGTGGTCTCACAGGACATCCAAGACATCTTCAGCATGTCATTCTGCCTAGAGCAGCGGGGACGCACCTCAGAGCACCTCTCTCTCAGATACTCGGGCAACCTTTGTTCTCATAATATTCTAGCCTACATAATATATATTATGTTAACTGGATTAGTTAGGATGGAATTCAGTGGAATTTAATTGAACAGAATAGAAATAAACGGTATCAGGAAACTGACACATACTTTCTCCCTTCAAGTCATTTAAAACCAGAAAACATATTTAGTGAAATAAAACAAATTAACAATTAATTATAACACAAATATATACCAAATGTTATCAAAATCGGTTAGTAAATAACAGAGATATCGGATTTTAAATATTTGCCATAAGAATAACATTGGACAACGTACTGCGTTTACCGCCAAACTAAAATATCAATTATTTCCGCAACCAGTTGACGTAAACTAATGATTCAAAATACTAAATTATTTAGTTTTTCAAGCCAAATTTAATGGTTGCAAGTATATTTTCTTTAAACGTTATAGTTTTTGTGAAATGTGAAAAATATGAATTTTTTAACACTTAAACCCCCATAACTTCTGAACCTGAATTTTTACAGACATGCGGGTGGTGTCATTTTGTTTGTCATCCTAAGCACTAAAAACCATGAAATTTTTATCAAAATCGTTAGAGCCGTTTTTGAGAAATTTAGATTTTTGTCATTTTTTATGGGTTTTATGGGGTAAATACCCTTAAAAATCATAAATTCAAAAAATGAAAAATACGGCTAGAGATACCACGGCTTTATACCTATATGCCAAATTTCATGAAAATCGGTCGACTGGTGTCGTCTCTAGCTTTGTATACATCCACACAAACACACAGACACACAGACACCACGCCAAAAACCACTTTTTTGGATTCAGGGAGCACTAAAACGAATATATCCACTAACAACTCAAATTCGAAAATTTTGACGAAAACAATACTTTCTCCATATACATTGTATAGGGGGGAGAAAGTAAAAATAGAATGGAACGGAATGTTTAATTTTGAACAACTTAGTTTCATTCCTTGCCAGTAACTATCGAAGTTTATAAAGTACATGACAAAATAACCAGTGACCGCAAGGAATATACTATGAGTTGAAATTACAGAATCTCACTTATTCTAGTTTTAAAATTGGTCATTTATATTTGTTTTTACTTCTAATAATTTAAATATTTAATAATTGGAAGGAAAGTAAACATTTTTGTATCGGTGTGGAAGATAGTTGTTCAAAAAATAGTTAATCATAAAACACACATCTGGAGTAAATGTACCTCAATAATGAAAAAAAGGTATTATTCTCAGGAATTATGATATTTTTTAATAAACCATCTTTGTAATTCCTTCTATTAATAAGTGATGATTAGATCCTTAGATCGATATAGTTCTTAATGATAAATTAGTATCAAACCAATAATATCGCAAGAGTACAATCCTTTTTTTCTAGACGAGGGCCAGGCTTAGTGTCTATGGACATGCACTGCAGTTAATTTAGCTTTAATGCACCCTCGATGTTACTATATTATCACATAGCAAATTTCCATCGGTGATTGGCGGGATTCGAACCCGGGTCCCGGAGAACTGAAGTCCCGCCTTCTACCACTATACCAGGCCGCTCCCCTTACAATCCATTAATGAGTTAATGATTATCGTAAATGAAGATATTAATTCTATTAAACGGTAACAGTTGGATATTTGACATCTTGGAAAAATGTACGCAAACATTACTTGTAATATTACGTTTGAATGAAAATAAAAAGTCAATCCCTATAATTTTGTTGGATTTTAGTCACATTTTAGCTTTGTATTTCCTCTTCTAACCGAAATATTTATTTAACCCTTAGTCATGTCAGCCGATATCCTGTTAAGGTCACTTGAGGATGCAGCGAGGCAGCTTGGATGATGCTCAGGCGGTTCATCCCTTTGCTCTTGAACAAGCATTAGGGGCTTATACGATTAAGTAACATAACATTGAAGATTATAAGCTCAGTAAATTGCTTCCTTTATCCTTATAATGTTACCACAATACTTGAGACTATCTTATCACTAACTAGTAAACTTTATAAGACCAAAGTTCACATGTTAACCACAAATATTATGTGATCCTCAACTTGGGATTGTGCTAGTAGCTTACATGTGGTAAATGTGTGAATTAAGCTGATAAAAAGAAAAGGCTTGTTGGTAAACTTGGAGTTGGTAAATTAAGATAGTTTCTGAGGAGTCATATTTTCCGTAGCAGTTTATCAAATATTAAGTCATGTTTTGCAAGCGTACCTGACTTAACTGTACCACCATTGGCATCTCAGATACTATCAGATTTAGCGAAAACTTTAAAAGGGGAATTTCACCAAGGTTTTTAAGACAATCAAAATTATGAATTCAATTTTCTTGTAAATGGCCCTTTGTCTTTACAATGCTCTTTGTAATTTTGGGTTTTGCGCTTTGTTCTTAATATCAGGAACCTTTATTATTTGAAAACCCAAAGGTATATGTAATAAGTTAACGTTTGATTTTACCCAAAAGAAATGTATTGGGAAACTGGCAGTGGTCTATGTGTCGTAAATGAGTGGCTTAAACAATATATACCGGAGAATAAAAGTGCCAAAAAATGTAGTTTTAGTTTAGATTTAATTATAGTAATACTTTTTAGTCGAGATTCACTCATGGAAATTTATAATGTTTAATATCCATTTTAAAACTCTATGAGGAACGCATTGGAAGGCACGGATAAAATGGACGCAATGTGTTTCAAATGGAGGGGAAATTCAACTTTAATTGCTAATATCTCCGTAACTAATGGGTTCAGGAAAAAATGTCAAATAATAAAAGGCTTTTTGAAATTTAGGGCAGAATCCAAAACACCATAAAACACAGGGTGCTTCTTAAGAAAAAATAAATTTTTCGCGCCATATTGAAAAATGGCGGTTGTTTACAAGAAAATTGAACTCATATTTTTGATAGTTTTAAAAAATTAGGTGAGATCTCCAATTTAAATTGTTTTCCAAATCTCAAGTTGCTGAGATGCCAATGGTGGCACAGTTAAGTTTGACACCCTCTATATTTGCTACTCTCCTATATATTTTTTCAAACTCACGAAAAATAACTTTCATAGGAATTTTTGTTATGTTAATTAATATGAATTAAAGCTTTATTACTAACGTATTAATTTCCTCTCCTTTCTTAAAGTGTTTCAGAGAATAATTTATTTTTGTAGCACTGAACTTTTGAAATTTAATAGGTTTTAATCTGCACATATTTTTAAAAATTATGAGTTGGTTTGTAAATGAATCCGTGAGGCTTTGAGTATTTTGAGTAAAATAAAAACAAAGAGGTGGAAAACCATCATTGAAAAACCAGAGATAAATGCAATCGCTGGGTGGTTACCGCGCAACTTGGAGTGACAAAGAAGCGATGAAAACCGGCGAATGAACCGTCAACGCACTGAATTATCGCTTTTTTGTGTGGAAAACCTTCATTCAAGGGAAAGTTTTGGAATTTAACTTTTCAGGATAAATAACCTTATGATCTGAGTTGCTTGTCCTTCCTGTTGCAGAATGAAGATAAACTTTCGATGTGGCTAATTTAAATAATCTAACAGTTAGTGTTTCATCGAAAAGGATCGGATCAATGAAGTGGTTCACTTACAACTTGAAATATTATGTTTCAAATTCTCAAAATTCACTCGTAATGTTGGTCTCTCTCGAATAACCAAATCCAACTATGGTTTAAAAAAAGCCATTCATAATGTGTATAGAAACTTTTAATACAAAAGTTAATGTAAAAAAATTCAAAAAAGTTAATATGAAGGGTTGGTAAAAATCTGATCGCTTGTCCATAGTGGTAAGAGGAAATAGGCATATGATTATAAAACAAAATTAAAAATCCGTCTATTTGAACCAATGAACTCTTTCTCCGTAACGTTTGTGGTACATAGTAGATAGTTCTATTTTATACCGCATTATAACTTGATTGCATGCATATTCAATTTTAATAATGTTTTTTGTTTGTAGTAGTGGAAGTAATTTAATCTCCCCAAAAAACCAATGACGTTGATGGATACAGGTTGTAGAAAAAACAATACGTCAAAACCCATGCAAAACTGTGTTTTAAATTAAAACTGAGCATTACTCTACACTCTACACGACTAACATTCAAATGAGAAACTAAAGCTGAAAGAGCTCATCTGTATATTACTATACAAATGAGCAACTATTTAATTCTATATTAGAGAATTTGCTATTAGGATGAATCAATCTTGAAAACAAAGAAAACTTGAAATTTATTATATGCCAGCAGTTAATATAGCGTTTAAACAGAAAAATGAAACATCACTAAACTTCGATTGGGCAATGTAACAGAAACTGATTAATGGTCTAAACTTAAGTTTGTTATTTATTACTGTGGAAATGGAAGGAGTATTTTCTGTTATTTCCTTTATACCTGCAAATCGTAACAAATCATTCATCTTACACTTTTAGCTGGGCTGTGGTCTGTGTCTTCAGCTCCGCTTATTGATTCACTTACATACAATATGTGCATACACTTCATTCGAACAAATAGTCAATAAAACTAATTATTTATATAAAATACTTAATTTTCGGCTGTGGCGATTTGAAAAATTAAATTGGGATTTTCAAGTGTTTTATGTTCTTTGCTCATATGATGACAAGTAGTTCTTTGTTTAGTTCCTTTAGTGAGCTGATTAGTAGTTCTTCGTTTGTATCTCTGGACAGCCTTACTGGCGGGTGAGTGAGGGCGCTGTTGCCGTAATTAGTGTTTATTATCTGTAATATTTTGGTAATAAATCACATGGTCATTTGTTTATGTAGAGGTACTTTGCACAAGAAAATATTTTGCTGCAACCGCAAGTGCAACTAATGTTAAATGCTTGCAAGCTCAACACAATTCATGAAGTACGATGACAAAAGTGTGGAAACACATTGTAAAATGTAAACAGATAAATTAAGATGAAAGATTGCCAAACTAAAAGACTAGCTGATGCATTGCGCAAATATTTTCCAGAAATTTTAATTGCATAAAATCTCTCGGTGAAATATTTCAGGGCATTCTTTTGTAGTGTAAATGAGGTGAAACGTAAACAAAGTTTTGACAGTTCTACCAAAGCATGTGTTTATTTAGCAGACATATTGGGAGATTACAATTTTCGCCACCCGCCAGTAAGGCTGTCCAGAGCTATAGTTCCATTAGTGAGTGGGGAGTCTTGGAGAGTAATGTTTATGAATATAACTCGCGAGGAACATGCTGAGCCCTGCTTACAAACAAAAGCAGACTTACACTGTTTTATTTTTAAGAACGATAAACTTAAAAATTAGGTAAAGTAATGACAATTCATTGATTTAGGCTCTTTTTCCTTACAAAATAAATGCATTCAAACAGCATTCGTTCGTAAATGCCCAAGATTCTCCATGTTCCTAACGAGGTATATTTGTGCTACTTTAAAGACTACTTTTAACTCCGAGTTTACCGAATATAACTCTTCTTGGAAGGGTGTTGGAAGGTTTGATTGCAAAGCGAGTGAAGATTGCAAAACTAGTTTGATTGAACGCGCCGGCACCGTGGCAAATCAAGGTCTTGGACCAATTAGGCATTGAAGATGCCATCCTTCTTATCAAACGCCTCTGTATATTTCAGGAGCGACCGGTAAACGAGCAAAGTTGTCTTCAAAAAACGCCTTTATGGGAAAGTTTCGGGTAAAGTTACATTTTGTTTGTTCCTTATGTTTATTTATGGCGCTGAAACAAAATTTGTTATTAAAAAAATTTGTGACGCAATCTTGACGAAAATTCAAAATAGGCAAACATTCTGATGTGTTTACATAGTTTTGCTCGTAACTTGAAAACATTAAATTTTAAGTGATAAACAAGCAAAATTGGCAAATAGAAAGCACGCAAAATTTCATACAAGACATATACTCCTTGTTTCATTTCTATTGAGTGGTGATATATTAAAATATTTGGGGAGCTGTTTCTGTTTGGATCATCCTTTTGCAACCGGTTTAGCGGTGTTGTATCCCACGTTTAAAGTCTTAAAATTGCATGCATTTCAAGAATACTTACGTTTGAGTATTTTAAGACATTCACTGTGCACCACCACCTTAGCTTGCAAAATGTCGATAATTTATGTCTAAACTTGTTTCGAGTGTCAAGTACACAATTTCAAAATTTCATTACATTTTAATTTGTGCTTCAAGAGATATGTCAAAAAAGTTCAGACTTCTGCTCAGCCATGTATTGAGAAAATAAAAATATTAATTTGCTATTTTATAAGTGTTTTGTGTAGTTTACAATAAGAAAATTATTTTTGAGATTGAGCCGCAAGTAAAATCGTTTATGTATGTAATTAATCTCCATTGTCTAGAATTACAAGACACCATCGTATGTACCGACCCAGGAGCACATTGTGTTCTGGGGTAACCATCAATCACCCCCAATTATCTTTGGCCTGATCAAGGCAAGATTTACCTTGAACCATGTATACCTGTATAGTTTTAGTAAGAACTAGCATAAACTATTAAGTAAGCACTATAAACTATAAACAATTATATAACTATAAACTTATAAACATTACTTTATAGGTATGTACATACCTATAAAGTAATGTACATGTACTTTATAGGTGTGTACATTACTTTAGGTTGTATTAATATAGGTAGAAACTTATAAACCTTTTTTGTATTTTCCACTTGAAATTGTAAACTTCTAAGATAACATTGCTGAAAGAAAACTGATAATTATATTATTTAGATTTATTGATTTAGATCTTTAAGATACGGTAATTCAAAGGAACACTGTTTTCTTACATAAGGATATTGTTTCATTTTGCCGGTGTTACTTTTGTCGGAAAATTAAATGATTGTGGATTGAAACTATAGTTATAAAATGTTTAAAATTATTTTTTTAACTAATTTCATCTTACCAATAAACTGACTAGAGTTGAAAAAATCTTTAAGATTACATACATTTCATGTGTTCCGGAGTATTTTTAATAAGATTGTTTAAAAATGGGATAGGTTATAAAATATTCAGGTTATATAAGATTCACTTTAAAAACAATGTGGCTAATCAGTTACTTATTTTTTTACGTAAAATATCATTTCATAAATTAACCTGATTTTGTCAATCATTTACTTAAAACTATAGGTTTTACAAAAACTATTGGAACCGAAAACATCTCCAGCTTCTTCGAACAGGTCGCAGGCAATCGCAATCAATGTTTGGTTTGGGTCCAACCCACCGAAATTACACTGCAGTTCTTAGCTGCAAAGATTAACTAAAGTTCAATCTCAGATAAACCGTCTGCAGCTACTTCCGGATCCCGTTTCAATATTCTATTTCCTTTCGAGGAACTTCCTATTTGGTTTTCAGAGCAAATAACCTCTTGGATTGCGGAGATGCATATTTAGCATTAATGGAACTTCTGTGTGCCACCTCTCTGAAGGTAAGGACAGACTTAAGATATCTAGATTACATTCCGCAGTCTTGAATACTGAGACGTACTTTTAAAACCTGTGGGTTTCCTCAAAATTGCCTACATTATTTAAAACCTTTTAAAAGGATTCTAGAAATAACTTCCACTAATTACTGAGATTCTTAGAAATAACTCCCTCTTCATACTGAGTTATCTTCCGAAAATAATTAGACAATATGTAATCCAATACATCAATAGATCAATAAAACAAATTAATACTTTGACTGTTAATGGTTTTTGCTTGCTAATTCCTTATAGACCAAACTATGTGTTTTGATTAAATATTATTTTATTTAATAGCTACAATTTCTTAACAGCCTATTGTATTTGAAATATGCTTTTTAACTTAGTCTGACTCATTTTAACACAATAAATACTAGGCTATCATTATTTCTGAACTTTTTCAATCTTAAAGGCTCATAAAAATTCAAAAAGATATCTCCGAGTCTGAAAAGTAAAGATGTTACGGAACCATTCTCAAACATTCCTTTTTCATTAAAAGTTCCATTCCTGAATGTCTAATTAACTGTTAAGTGCGATTCCCAGCTTTCGAGAATTTACATTCATTATTAGAATAGTTTCAAGAGTTCTCTTCAAAGTAACATTGTTAAGTACATATCCTGTAATTATTTCCGGTTGTTAAATAAGGCGATCTGGAAAGCATCCAATATTGGACGTTTCTTTATTTTTACTTTTTAGTTTCTAAAAAGGACTTTAAACTAAATTTTCTTCAATACTGAAGGATATTAAAGAGCTTGGTTGTAATAGAGAGGATTAGAGGAAATAGAGGATTTAAGCCAGTAATATTAGCCTTTCATGTTCTTCATGTTGAATATGAATAGAATAGATGAGAACATACATATGTATTCTAATACATATTTATTTGAACTTTGTAAGCTCTAACAAATCAAATCAACAAATAATTGCTACACTATGAGTTTTTACTGTATGCATTCATCAAATAAAATTGATTACATCTATTAAGATAAATCTTTATCATGTATATAAGAAATATCATTATTATTTTGAAGAAAAAACGTGTTCATATTTTAGATACTTCAAATGATTTGAACATACAATGTGGTTTTATTTTACCTCAAGAGTGCATATATATTTTTCCCTACCTATCGAAACCGCTGGATAAAAAATTGTATTTCGTATCGGGACGAAATCGATGACTGCAAGCTCCGATTTGTTTCGAGACGCGCCCTACCATTACTCTCTTTGTCCTCTCCCTTACCCATTCCTATTCTCTTTCCTACACCAGAGAATGAACAACAAAACAATTCGGTCTGTAGTCTTACAAACTCTTCTGACCGAACAGTTATGAAATAATAATTCATAAACATGCATTTAACTGACAATACACATTGCTCAACAAATTATGTCATGTTTTATGCTCTCTTCAACAGATAAACAGTATGTAACTCATTGTTTGGTTGGAAACATAGAAAAAAATGTTCTGGTATTTTCTACTCTTGTAGTTCGGTGAGGGAATTCCATCCATCTGTGTACTTCAAAATTCGTTTTGGAAGGTACCCACGTGGTGTTAGTGATTTCTTAAGGGGAGGCTCTACTGAAAATAGGTCAAAAGCTGCTAAAAATGTAAAAAACAATTTCGGTCCCTATTTATTCTTGAGGTCTTCCTGAATCAGAAAAATATACTTCTTATGCAAAAATCATTATATATTATACAAATTTTTAAAATCATGCTTGCACGCGAATTTCGGTCAGCCTTTTGTTGTTTTATACATAGGTAAAGTTATGACTTAAACTACTAATAAATTGTTATTTTACCCCAAAATAGTTTTTATTTTATCAAAGGGGTTATTCTAAAAAAACAAATCATATAAATCAGAAAAGAACATATATTTGGTTCAAAACTCCATAAAAATACGTCTTCTTTAGAAAACTTGCGATTCCCGAAAATTGAAATTTTCGTGTTTTTAAGGACAAAAAATACTAAAACTCAAAAAGTATTGCAGATACAACCATGCCATTTTGCATGATTGTTCTAAACATATACAGCTACAAATTTATGTATGGATTTACAAATATCTTTAATAGTTGATGAGAAATATATTTTTAAATTTTAATAAACTTTTTTTTATTTTCTCGAAATTTAAACTTCTCTAGAAAAATCCACAGAAGAGATATTTTCTCTAGAATACATAAAGTTGTTGCCCATATCATATACTTCAAAATGACACTTCATAAATATGTCTACAAGCTATAGCTTAGGAACCTTAGCGTTTACCGTAAACCTTTACAAAATTTCATAAAATAGGGTTGGAGGGGGGAGAGACGAGTGAATCAGACCAAAAACCGGTTAAATCTTATTAAATAGATTATATGTACATAATGAAAAGTAGAAAACAAAATATAATTACATAATTATGATTTTCGACATTTAAGTAGAGCCTCCCCTTAACTTAATAACCACATAAAATATGGCATAATAATATAACAGTATCGTCAATAGACATAATTTATGGTGCAGGTAGTATAATTACATTTCATTTCCCAACGAAGGTTTTTAATGAAGATGAGCGCGTACTGAATAGAATTTATTCATATAAATTATAATCAATAGGCGCTCACCGTCATTAAAAACCTTGTATATGTATTGTATTCGTATGATATACATGGTCCAAGTCTGCCATGTGTGAACTAAAAAAAACACATGAAGAAGAATTGAGTCAAATATTAAAAACTTTAATAATATTATGTATTGTTATCTGAAGATTGAGGTGATTTTTAAGAACATGAAACTTCCCATTAGTTTTATCCATATTACAAGTGAGGTTTGCAAAATTGCTATTGTAATCTGTTGAAGTTATTTGAACTAATTAACAAAGCTTTTGTTCTGAACCTTTTCAAAATCCCAGATTTAAAACCAGATATTTCTCTGGAAAATTACCGTCAGGAATTTGAGCCGGATAAATCGCTCGAGTGATTGCACGGCTTGTGGTTGTTTGCGTGGGCAAAAGCCGAGTGGCGCCACTGTAGATTCATATAATACATCGCCCAACACCTTCCGTGGTACATGTCTGCGATGTGCGACTTAAAAACATATGAATCCCTGGGTCAAATATTGAATACGTTACGTATTGTTACCTGCTAATTGAGATGTTTCTTTTTATGAACAATTTTCATAAAAACATGTTCATGAAAACCAAAAACGATTTTTGGTTTCATTTTGTGTCGGTTATTATGATTTGGTCACAAGTCGGTGTACACTTTTATAGAAGAATATGTTTTGTATCGATTGGATCCGAGTTTCTCTTGACAACACGATTTTGGAGTATATATATACTAACATTTAATTTAACGAGGGTTTTTAATGGCTGTTTTAAAATCGCTTTCTAGTTCGCGCATGAAAATCCCGACCATTCTAAGGAATCTGTACGAGAGAGATGGATAATGAATATTCAGAGTGAGATAGATGATCTCACACACAGATCATCTGTCTCATGAGCAACATCTGCATGGCTGCAGCAATGTGGTTTTTGTACCTGTTTGGTTTCCTATTGGATAATCATTTGTTTTCTTAGTTTTTTTACTTTTCATTAGGTGTTTTTATTGACCGCTAGATAGTGACTCTCCTGAAAGTTTCAAAACCGTCTTGGCAGCTGTCATCGGTCAAGGCAAATAAACATTATTTGTTTTCTAATAGGAAAATTACTTTTTAATAAAAACTTATGAATTCATTATTATTTTGAGTTTAAACTCTTATTTAACAACAAATAATTTAAAACACGTTAACACGTTAAGTATTACGCGTACAGTATTTTTTCTGCAACAACTTAATAAATAAAGATATTACTTAGGTCAACAAAACCTCCAACCATAACTTAAAATATATTTTGACTACCAAGAAATTTTGTTTTTAATGTTAGTTCACTTATATACAGCTACTTAGCAGTAGTGTAGGGGTAAGGCTTAAGTAGGGAAGTAGTAGTATTCCCTCCTCCCCAACCTCCGATGCATCAAAATTCTCCCGCTGGTCGGGATTTTCGTGCGTGAACTACAGTTCTACTTCTTTAGCTGAAAAATAAGTAAAAACATCCTTTGCTGTTATTTGGAAACGGTTTTGTATAATACGTTAACTGGTATCGACTAAACGTGTAAGAAAACGTTCTCGTGGACATGTGACTTAGTTTTAACTTACTATTAGATTTGGCTTCCCTCGTAATTAAAAAAAACATCGGGGCGAATCGAAGATACGTTCGGCTACCTTACAATTAAAGCAATAATATCTACTATATATTTGTCAAATACCACTCACCCATCATCGCACAGCCCAAACTACTTGACCTAGAACCTTGAAACTTTGCATGAACGTTCCTCTCAGGGCATAGGCACCCACTAAGAACGGGTTTTTAAAAATTTCCTCAGGGCTACGCCCTATGATATATCTAAGTTTCAATGTTAAAGTATAGGGAAGCTCATGTAGATGTCATGGCAACCTTAATATTAAATCTGAAATCCAAGGAAGTTTTTCTGTTTTTCCACGGGTAAAACAGTGTTGATCAGCTAGTGATGTAGTAACACATTAACCTTTTTTACGTGTACTGATTGAATTTTTGCAATTACATAGACAAAGGTAATCCTCTCAAGTTCCCCCTCAATATTTCTACGCTATTTTTCACTTGACATCGTTGTTAACAGTTTAGTTTAATGGTGTGCCAGGTATTATTGTTAAATGACTCCAACGCAGCATAGTCCACTCCTAGCGACAACAATGACCCGCACTCGGTACCGACGACTGACGCATGTATTGATCTCTCCCTGCTTTCGCTGGAAGTTAGAGGTAGCAAATGGGAAACTGAAATTGTATGATTTTGGGTTCAGCAATCAGATGATTCAATAAAAGGTTATGAATTTGAATTTACAAATAATTGTATTAGTTGACCACTTGAATGAAAAAAAACGATTCAATATAAATCACTAGAACAATTAATAAAAATATTTTATAAACAATTTAATTTGGAAGTATTTAATATTGTTTTTGAATATTAAGATAGTCGCCAAATATAACACTCAATATTTTGATCACATTAACAGGAATATAAAATAAATTTAAGATATCATAGATTCCATCTGTTGAAATTTGTTGGCGTAATTGAAATTATTTATTTATTTTAAACTATATAAAATAGCTTAATCTTCAAAAATTGAAATTCAACTCCTCCCAAAAATAACTACAATTTTCATAAGCTAAAATTTCCTAAATTAATGAGTATTAGTTTTTATTAGTTGTTTTAATTTCATGATTTAATATGATTATTAATATAAGGTCTCACCTTAACAATCCTAATAGTAGGAGAAACCTATAAAATTACATTTAAATTTAGAGTAGTAGGAGAACACTTTGGAACCGAATTTAAAATTTAGAATAGTGGAAGAAACCTGTGGAATCGAATTTGAAATGTAGAGTAGTAGGAGAACCCAGTTGAATCGAATTTAAAATTTAGAGTAATAGAACAACCCTGTAAAATTGAACTTAAAATCTATTAGGATTGTTAAGGTGAGACCTTATATTAATAATTAATTGTACACAAGCAATCCAGAGGCTAAAATGATTGATTTAATATAAGTTTATAAAATATACACTATAATTTATTTAAAAACAAAATAAAGCTTAACTTCAATTGTCAATGTAAGTTTTCAGCTTGTAACTGTAACTACATGACATTAAGAATCAACCTAACACTGTCGGTTGCTCCGTTATCTCAATGGTTGCGAACTTTCCCACTTAATCTGTCTTACTAGTTGTCATCAACTGCTATGGACAAACTTCGACATGTTGTGTTCATCAGTATTATTACAACTCCTAAAGAAGATTAACAAATAATTCTAATGATAAAATAAAAATGTGAAAATGCTAAATATCTTTTAGTGGCTAAAATTAAATTTTACCGAGGTCCTGGGTTAAAATCCTGTCAATCATCAATGGCAAATTTACAAAGTGATAATGCCGTAACCAGGGTGCCATAATAGCTGCAGTACATGTCCATGGAAACTACAAGGCTTAATATCTAGCGTTAAAAAAGAAATACTGTTTGCACCCATCTTGTACATTTACAACACTATATCGTATGGTTATAACTTAGAAAAAAGAAAGCACATAGGAAACAAACAAGCTGAATAAAAAACACATTAGTTCAAGATTTACTTGAGGATTTTCTTATAATGGTATATGGTCAATTAAAAACATTTATCATGCATCTAAACAAATAAATTATTAGTGCTTTGGTTGAATCACAAATATGACATTTTGTAGCCATTAAGTATGTTCATTAAATCTAATGAACATACTTGCGAACAAGAACAAAACGGGCCACAATCCCTAATTATAGCCTAGTTTCGATTATGAATTAACGTCATGCGAATAACCAATGAGATGATGGATCAATCACCAACCCGCAGGTACGCTACGGTTCTCGTTTCAAAGTTTAATTGATTTCGGTGTTTGTGTTTTCAAAGTGTTGAAACTCCATACTAAACAATTCAAAACAACAATACCGCCCTGGCAACTTCTTTATAATGGAAGGTTGCAGTTTTTATGATTGTAAAATGGTTTCATTAATTCATCTATTTTTTACTAAAGCTAACCATTTCCATGTTATTTTTTGTTTTCGTGGACATTTTTTAAGAAATTTCATATAAATATGTTTAGTTACAAAACATTTTATTCATGCCTTAAGTAGCCTTAAGCTACTATTATTAAGATTATCAAAGGATTTTACATCATACTACACATAAACATCTGTTTTCTGCGTATTACTCTTGGCTGGAATGTTTCTCTTTACCAATAACTGCACGGTAAATTTACCGTTCAGTAGGAAACTGAAATAACCGAAGTAAACAATCGAAACAATCAGCTGATTGCAGCAAACCGACGTTTAATGCATGTTCATTGGTTACTTTAGAGGAACGTAGAGGGAACAAAGGTAGCAGTAGCAGATGTTTGTTTGATTATTATAGGTTAGGTTTGAATAATTGAGAAACGTAATGGTTTATACAAGGAATACGTTATGATTAAAAATAAGTTTTTTCTGAGTATTATGTCGTAAAGTATCGTATGTCACACGACCGGTAAGTTTCACCGCACTCGCATGAAAACCCCGCACTCGTCTCTGGCTCGCGCAGGAACTGTCATGCTCGTCCAGTAAAACATTACTTACAGGTGTTGTAACGTAATATACCTGTATTACTGTAATGTAATCAAATCACTTTCGTAAATTTCTTGAATATGCCTTATAATAAACAGCTTACCCATCGATTCCAAAATGTCACTATTCGTCCATTTACATGGCAAACTTAAATACTCATTTTTACGAAAGAAAACATCGAAGGCATGTTAAGCTTTATATACTTGTAATCCATGAACACAGCCATCTGAGTGACAGGTGTTATCAGTCATACGTAATCAATCCTATTCAAACTGGATTCCCCTGTCCTAACGGCTTCATCCGATAACATCTCTGCTTCCGAAACAGCTTTGTTTGTTTTGATTTACAAATGAAAACAGTCTTAGACTTAACAACAAATTCAGTTTTATGTTGCGTTTATAGTGTTTTTTAAGAACATGTTTGTATTGCCAACAAGAGAGAGAGCTATTGTTATGGTGTTTCAATCGTAATTTGATAAAGATACCTGATTCTAATGTTAATAGCTGTTTGTATATAAAACTTTTAGGCAGTTTTTATTATTGCAGTTTGTGACTTCAAAATCATATAAAATACGGCGTTTTTTGCTTTATTTTCAAAATACTCATTTTTTTAAAACCTTTCATTAATTCCAAAGAAAATTTTGAAGTGGTCTGAAAACAATACCAAAAATTCATGGGGTACTAATTAACATTTTACTTTCTTTAGATTGAGGGTCCAAAAATTGGTTTTACATAAGCGTAAATATTACCTGTAATAAATACTAGCTTTCCCCATTTTCTTCATTAACGAAACAAGACCATCAAACAAAGGTGTTTTCGCTTCCCTTACGAAAGTAATTAATTAGTACAGTCATGCCTACGAAATTTTTAGATTGCTTTGTGACCTACATTCTCGCACCACTTATCAGCAAGAATCAAACCATACTCCTTAACTAACTTTTGAAGTCATAAATTCAAATTTTGGTATTCTTTATGATTATGGTATTGATAATTATGTTAAAGGTTTGCTAAATAAGCAATGTATTTAGTAATTATGCAACCTGAATAGAGTCACCGCTTCAAACCTTAAGGCAAGTTTAATCTTTCCCAAAGAACTTTAATGCCGATGAAAAATGGAGACTGAATCTCGGAGACAGTGATTTATCACTTGTTCTGAAATATATAAGTAAGGCTCTATTCTCTTCTCAGACATTCACATAATGTGTCGATATGCCTGAACGATTGAGTTCTATGAATTAAAATTCATTAATTGACGTGGTCTTAGGCATTTTCATTCTTTTCATTTTGATAAATACAATAGGGGACTCATAATAACAGTATACATTTTCAAAATAATTAAATATAGTTATAATCAATATCAAATTAGAACTCAATTAGGTACCTACACTTTACGACAGTTAAAATGTATTCTTCCTCAAGTATATGACAAAACGTGAATAAGACCACCAGGAAAGAAATTATCTCATGACAATGGATTTAAAGATTCTGTCTTTATTCCTTTAAAAGGCAAAAGCAGAATAAATTCTTTAATTATTTTTAATAATAATCTTGACAGTATCGTCTTAAGGAAGATAAAACAATAAATCAAATCAAAAAAGAAAAGTACCTCTTCGGTAAAAAGTAGGCCCTCGGCTCACAAATTTGGCTATTGATTGGTACTATCGAATTACGTGGGCAGTTTGGCGTAGTAATCAGTACTCTACTGACTCTATGAGCCAATTTCAACACTGGTATGACGACTGTGACGTCTCGATGGTAATCTCGTTATGTCAATTCAGGAAGAAATACTTTTGAGAAAATTTGTGACACCCATCACAATTTGTTTTCAGTTCGTCCAGAAATCAAGTTTGTTAAGAAGTTAAAAAGGTATGTAATCTAATATTTCATTTTTTCATTACAGCCATGATGAGTACACTACTAAAATATTTTTAATTAAATTAAAATTGAAATGCGATCTCCAGTTACAAGTTGATTGCTAATTTACCTTAAAGCACATAAGTATTTATGGCATTGGTTTTTGTTCATTTATACTTAAAACCTATCCAAGACACAAAACATGTATTGGTAAATTATTTATTACAATAAATGCTATGTCATAAGTATTAATTAAGTCATGTTATAAGTTTCGTGCTATGATATTACTTTATTCCTCTCTAAAAATTAATTGTTTTCTAATTGGATCCTTATTTCTGTAACAAGATTGATAAGATTGAAAAAGGTTTATTAAAAAGTTAAGATAATGGAATAAGATTGACTAAGTTTAGCAATTGTCTTGATTAGAAAGTTTGTGAAGGAATTACGCTTTTTATTATTATTGATTTGGAGGGTGAGTTATAGTAATTAGGGTGTGTAATATAATTTCCTTAAAGTTTAAATAATTTATCCGTGATAATTTATAAGATTTAATCATCAATACCTTTTTCGATTTATTGAAACATTTATCTTTTGTTTGAGATTTTTTTTAAAATGTTGAATTGTTGTTTTGTTGAATTGAATTGTTCTGAAAACACTTCATTGACAAATTTCAAGTCTACCTAACCACCTGCCTTTATAAAATATGAACATTTTTAGTTCCTTAAGCGTACTACAACCTCTTACGCCACTTATACATGCGACTCTAGATGCTAAGTTAAGATTTATTTAGAAAGCGAGTACTGGGATAAAACAATTATAGAATAGAATATTTAAGTAGGAAACATGGAGAGTTCATTTGTAAATACTAAATGCATCTAATACTTTTATAATATTGGTTTATGCAGTATTAGTTTAAGGGAAAATCCCACCAATTAAATTTTACTGTTAAAAACTACACCAAAATCAACATAAAAATATAAAGCAAGAAGCTTAGCCATTTATGATTAATAAATTTCAAATATTTACGAATTACAATTAATTAACTCTGCCACACATTAAATGTATCAGTTAAAAACCGAAATATCTATCCACTATTTACGATTGCTCATAATATTACGACATAGCAGACATAGCGACTGAGCAACAATCATACACTTAAACAATGTGAAAGCGTCCCTGTCAGTTTCTTGGATGGATTGCTAATTACATAATTACTCTACCCTCCAATTAACCCAAATTACCTTTACTCTGCCCCTCGAAATAACAGTTCACCCAACAGTCAATTGAAAATTTACAATTCCAACTTTCTCTATTTTGACTACTCTAGGATACAAGAACAATTCTTTACTGGTCACGGATACAAAAATATAAAACAAAACATTTGCAGCCTATACATTTAATATTTAAAACTTCATATGATTATGATTACAAGAACGATTTATGTTCAATGTTTTTATTTCTCACTAGAAAAGTAGACTTAAATGTACGTTTAAGTGTATGGATGAATACAAAACCTGTTTACGAACTGATTTATCGGCCAAGTAAATACCTTTTAAATTTATTTTTTTAATACTCCTGTAAAAGGAAACACTTTGTCCGTGACAAACAAGGTTTTTCTTGATTAAATTAATATATGATTTCTAAGAGTAATAGTGTCGTGTTACTTCGGCTCATGAAAAATAATACAGTAGTATCAAAATTATTCACATGAAAATATTTTAAGGAAACGATCAAAGGTACAGACGCAGTAAAATTATTACAGCCTGTATTGACTTCAAGTTTCAACGATTAAGATCATCAGTTAAATAAGACTATATGTTATATATTTGATACACTTGTACATCCTTTCATCATGTTGTTTCGATAAAGATACTTATATTTTCTAAACTAAAACACGAAAAGACCGTGTAATAAAAGCGGTGTTTATTTATAAATTCTCCACAAATGTCGTTACTTTGACAAAATTTAAAATAAATTTCAAGGTTTGAATATGCTTGAACAAGCGAGCTCATTAAACCGTCCTATTTAGGGTATTAGAGCACCTTTCACTAAAGGTTCGAGTTTCATTAAAAGTTCACTGAGCTCTCTAATTAACTCTTTAGGCGCCTTCTTCAGCTGTTTGCAGAATTTATGATAATAGTTTCCTAACTGAAGAATCGTTGTTGACCCACCACCTCCCACTTTGAATTACGAGGAAATTATATAAGCCCAATAACACTTATATATGATCGTGAAAAAATACAATAAATCCAGCATACTTCTTCTTTCCTAAATACATTTGTTAATGAGCCTTTAAACTTACCCTTTTTTGGTAAAATCACTTGAATCATTAGTTTTCCTTATAGAATAATGTTTTTTTAATCACACTTCCCCAAAGAATTGTGAGAAAACAATAATAAACATCCACCCCAGAAAGACCTGGAAACATGCAAATTAAAAATAAACTATCTAGGATAGTACTTGAGACGTGCGTTTTAGGAGGAAATAATTCTTCATTCAAGAACTTTATGACGCCGTTCAATAGGGAGGAGACAGAGTAGATTGGACACGTGCTGAGGAAATAACACATGATGTGTGACCTAAACTACGAGAGTCTAGTGAGAGGTTTTGAGAGAAATGAGGTTGGAAGTTTGAGTTATCAAAGTACCAAGTGATCGCATATGGTATATCAATAAAAAAAAACCTAAAGAATCCATGTTTGAAGATTGATCAGTGAACGGAGCGCTACAAATTCACTAAATATAAAAATGTATAGCTTCGACTAACACATATGTTTGCAAAGAAAGTGTCATTAGTATTTTAAACATCTTATACATTTACTAAACATAGCACATTATGTATTGATAAAAAAAGTTATATCGGCTGAACAATGTATTGGTGTAGTTGTTTGTTGTCTAAAGCAATCCACGACATCAAATAAAACCATTTTATATCCAAGACACTTTTGGCGTTGAGTCAGCAATATTTAATTATGTAATTCCTAGTTGCCATTAAACATTTAAATGAAATATTTACAGGTTGTAGAATGTAGGAGTAAGGAAACTACTAGTTATGCATTTCACGTTATAATGTTTGACCTATGTATTCAGCTATTGTTTTCAAATATATCCAAATAGGATGAAATAAACAGTTGATTCTCTAAGATATTTGGTATGACAAGCAGGTTATTCCAACCACAACTTGAGCGTGTAAATCGTAGCGATAATTTGTGCCTAGAGGTTCGAGCTCTCACGCATCTATCGACCGTGCTTTCGTGCTTAAGAGCGTGCTCCTTTAGAGCTGTCATCTAAATACTCTATTTATATATACGAAAGGTTTTCTTTTCAGAGTCATTGCTTGGTAACGAATAGACCGATTTTATTGTTTGATTTGTCAATGTAAAGGTATTTCGACGTAGATCGCCAATACGTTCGGATTTACAAAAAGGCGTCACTGAAGTACAGTAAAGGGCTGGAAGTCTCGAAACGGTGGCGCTATCTATCGATATTCAACCAAGCTCAGTTCACTTTGTTTACAACACTAAACTGACCACAGATTGCAGTGTTTGCAAGAGACACTGCAACTGAGTAATCAAATTGTTCTGGCCAGTCATTTGGACATGTGAGAGAGAGCGATTCGGAATCAGCGTTAAACATTTGTGTTGTATATGCAATCAATCATACGAATACATGCTTGAGTAAAGACTTATCTGGAATGTGAAAGTATATGCTGCAGCTCGTTTTGTTGTTTCACATGCAATGAATGATATCTATAAAAAACATCACACTACATTACTTGTTGAACTTAAAAGAAATATGGCGGTAAAAGCTCCCGCAGTGCTTGCCGCAAGTCTGAGGTGGTTATTTTGTCATTAGTGGAGATAATAAGTTAAATCATTGTTGTTTGGAGATAATACTCAATATTCCGTTTTGCAATGCGCAGATTTTCGAACATTATTTCAACACAAATTCGTAGTCTTAACGGGCATTAAAAACATAAATAAACAATGTTTTAAAAGTTCAGCACAGTCATGAGTTTTAGTAGATGATTTATAGAGTTCCCACTTTTTGCCGCGCCACTAAGGCAGTCCAGAACTGTAGTTGTTGTTTAAGATGAAAGCATATTTATTGGTCGTCTAAATGAATAATGTAATATCAATTTTAGATAATATCATTTTGGATATCACAAGTGTTCTACAGATTCATGAACACCCTTTTCCTTAAATAAGAGGGTCTTAAACGGTTTATGTATTTCCCTCGGTTTTGCATCCCTGATTGTACAGCTTATTAGTTGAACAAGAAGCAGGCCTAATTTATTATATGCAAATAAAGTTCTCTCCTATTAAATTATTATCTTTTTAATATGTGTTTTTAATATAATACCCTACCATCCTGTGAATTCAATTATTTCAGCCACCCTAAACTCAATATTTTCTTCTGTATTTAAATGCTCAACGATGTATTTATTTCCCGATTCAGTTCAAACTTTGTTAGTAGAAGTGAAACAAAGAGATCTTTATCAAAGAAAATGCTGAAACTGATGCGTGAAGGTTTCACTTTTATGCTACGCCCAACTTTGTAACAAAGAATAATATCATGTTGTCCCAATCGTTATCAATGTTGGCGTTGATTGTTAGCTTTAACGAAATACAAGTTTTAGCTGTCACATTCAATGCTCATTGATGAAACAGATGATTTATTTTTTTAACAACTTGATTGATTAAGCCTTAACATTTTAAGGTCTAATAATGTATTACTGTTAACTTGTAGGTGTGTCTCCCTCCCTAAGTACCCCCTCCTGCCCCCCCACCCCCTCCTCCCTCCTGCTTCATTCTTCTGCATACCTTACTTTAAACAGAGGGAGTTTGTCAAACAAGAACAGTAACTGAACCTTTACGGTTTATTCTCTCTGTTTAACTTTACTTTTTTACATCCTGTTTTTTCACCTTTTCCTTGTAAAATACATGCATTCTTTTATCAACAAAAAAATACTAAATCTAGCCCTAGTATGTCAACGTTGTGTTAATCATTAACTTCGTCGCGTCGCCAGTGGCGAGGCGGTTCGCTGTGGTTGCCCTGTGGTGTGTTCTTGCTAGATATTGCCAGAGTGGCCCACCGTTAGTAATTTACAACTGAACGCTGCCGCCGAACCCAACGGTACTGCTTCATGACGTTACTAATAAACTTTAAAACAGAGTACTAAATTGCATTGTGCATGCAGTATTACGTCCTAAAATGTTATCTCCTCGGTTCAGTAAATATGAACCTTAAAACTAATCATACTACGGTTGAGGGGTTTTAAATATCAAAATAAATTTAATTGTACTATCAGATTAATAGTGAAGTAATGAAGTAATCCGACCAGGCTAGTATTTTTATGAAGGGTTGTTGTGTAAGTTCGTAAAGTTTGTTGTCGCACTAACCGATGTTCAACACTATAACTTTTTCTTACTTAAACTCACCTCTGTCAGAAAATCTTTTCCCTTGAGTTTGATTTGTAAGGTTCGAGTTAGAAAGAATAATAATAATAAGAAGAACAGTAATAAGAATAGGAATAAGAGTAAGAATGATTTATTTTTTCCATATTTACATTACATTAATTATTACATTAACAGATTTTTCCTTTATTAGAAAACAAGAATTGCACAAGAACACAAAGTCTTCTATATCGTCCTCTCAGTGTCCTCACAACACACTCGTCAGACTGACCTATGAAAGAAAACTGAAATACAACTACTTATTCACTTAATACATTAAAATAAACAATGAAAATGAATATACAAAAAAAGAAAAATCTGTCGTTCACTTATCATAGAGAAATATAGGGCCTCCAAGGCTTCCTGCTTGGAGGCTCCTTCACTTCAAGTATAAAAAAATCCGCGCTCAGACAAAACAATACCATATAAAATTTAACAAAAGTGATCTCCTAATAATAATTAGTGCCATTTGACTTAATTTACAAATAATAAATTACTATATAATCTAATATACGTTTTGAATCTTCAAATTAATGATGTCAATTAATGTCAAGAATCTTAGACATCAAAATAATAAAACATTGAACTATTAGCAAAATTATAAAATAATATTCTGAGCTTGAAAAACACAAAACGTAAAATGTATTGATTTCCCAAAAAATAAATAATTCGAAAATACCAAATAGTAAATGAATGCCAAAACTACAAACGTACATCGATTGATTTCATTGGACATGATTCATCAAATAACACAGGAGCGAGCGTCCAGTTATGCCAGGCTCTCGTATGATTACATTAAAATAGATCGTAGTGTTCTTACAGGATATAGAACTACAGTTTCACTAGTGCTCGACATTTACGACAGTGATGATCGTGCAGTGGTAAGTCTTTCGAATTTTTCCTGTTTGCTGATGGTGACATATTAATAGGAATTCATTAAGTCCCTCATTGTAATCAAAACGTATAATAATTTATTTGTATATTTCAGGACCCAGAAAACTCTCTGCAAGATGTTGGTAAGAAAATCCGTATTCTTAATAGTAGGTGTAATGATTTAAATCTTTCTTAATTCGTAAACATTCTTAAGATTGAAGAAATTTTAAGAACGCCAAGGATTCAAAAATATAGCCAAGGAATTTCTATTGTAGCATACGTTGATTTATATATTCCCAAAAAAATTATTTTTGGTGTCTGTGAGATCCTCTAGATGTACCTGTAAACTCGTTTATAGAATATGAGGTAAGGGATATCATTATTCTTAAATAGGTAATTTTTGTATAATTAAAAAAGTCATGCATGTTTATCCATTTCATATTTCAAATATATTCCTTTAACCGGGATTAACCACAAAACCTACCGTATTTTCAAACTAAAACTAATTATTTTTAAACCCTGACTAAAGCTGCCAAGCTTACGAATAAAGACCGTTTCAAAAGAGTTTAGAGTAAAATTAATTAGCTTTTGCATCATGATTAAAGAGAGGTAATTTGAAATTAAAACGCTAATTCTTCCACCATCAAAATAGAACGTTGGGTGATATATGGTCATATGAACACATTATTTATATAATTTATCAATAATTAGATAATTAGATAGTTTAAATAATTTATTTTATACTATACTGTAACAATTTGTAACAAAATATGCTTTGCACATTTGTTGTAAGTTTCACTTCTTAATTCTTGCGGTTATTCTAGAAGAGTGTACTGTCCTTATGTCCTTATTTTTTTCTGAGTTAATCCGGTAGGTTCTTAAATATTTTATTGTATTTTTATTAATAAACAATTTATTTGTATTTATTTGTGTTGTTTCATGTTCTAGTTACATCGTGGGGTCTTACAGGAAAATGGTACCAGAAAGAATTTCTATTAGACCATTTTATCAGCACAATAAAGTTGCCAGATCTGAAAACTAATCCTTGCGGTGATAACTGCTGGATGGTTTCCAGAACACATGACATTCCAAAACAAACCCTGAAAGTTGTGGATATATTTGTAGACAATTATTATTTAGACAGATACAGAGTAAATTCTTTTGAGGACTCTCTGACGATTGCATCGTTCAAACTTTTAGAAAAACACACTGAAGAGAACCACATGACTTGCAGAATTATGTACATGACGTATTTTAGTAGTTGTTACGTTAGAAAATACACTGTACAGAAAATACACATCTCCTCATCAGCATCTAAAACTGTTGTTGGAAAGACAGACGGCATATATACAGAATGCTTAAAAGAAATGGATGAATCAAGTATGTATTTTTGTGCTTTTTTCTTCTATTATTAGTCTGGTAAATAAGCGTCTGGTAGAAGTAACGAGACCAAATAATTGAATACTATATAAAAAGAGCACGTAAGATGGAAAAATGTCTTATTTTTGAAATTCTAGATTTTTTCTTTTTTAATTAAATTAAATATAAGTAATTAACGTATAAGTAGATGGAAAGCAATGCTATAGACACTCTCAGTTAAATAGTTTTAAATACGTAAAACATATCTTGATGGATGGAACAACTCATAAAAGGCCAATGAAGGATCATCCTGTATTTGCAATATTGGAAGGAGCCTTAGATACAGGTTTAGGTACATTTACTCATTTTACATGTGTACACGAATGGTGTCTAGGTGCATGATTAGGCTAAATTATTCAAAACACAATTTTCATCTTCTTAAAATTTTTGGCTCTCTTAATAGCACTCTTTAATTCATCAATAAAAATAATTAAATTAAATTACAATTATCCCTTACGCATAAATATCTGCTTTAAAACAAAGAAGATAACTAATTTTGATTCGAAATTCTTATAATGAATATGTTTTCTTACATTAACAACATTTCCTTTATTTTTATTATGGCTCCAGGACATGTTGATTCATTATATATTGTAAATAATATGCTGAACATGTTAATAGGCTATATAAATTTACTTAATTCATCATAAATAATTTTTAAGGATTGACTCAAAATTCTTGACTCATCCTTATCTTGATGGATCTATCCATCTATCTGGATCTATGCATCAATTGTTATTCCGATTGATTTCGATACTCAAATTTACCATTCTTAAGAATAATTTATATCTGCTAGATTTTTAACTCTACAATAAAGTTCGACATCAGCAATATAAATATTACAGAAACAAAGTAGCATAATAAATATTTTGATCAAACGTCTAAATAATTTTATCATTTGGGTAGGGTAAATAAAAGAATTCAACCTTTTGAATTATCTTAAAACTGTGTCAATACTGCTTAAAACTACATAAATGGAAAGGGAATATCATAAAGTCCCAGGGTCTGTTCCCTGGGGGTGGTCCCAGGGTGACATTTGAGGGAGGTAGTTTTATGAGCACAGTGTCTCCGTTAAAACATAATAGTGACAGTTTCGATGGATCATCCTTTATCATGAACCATTTAAATTCAAAATTAGATGGGGTCATGACCCTTTAGACCCACCCCCCTGGGACCACCCTTTTCATCCATCTCGGTTTTTCGAGCACCAGCTAAGCTGTAAAGAAAGATTTAAATCGGTATGTCAGATGTGCTTACACTCAAGACAGCAGTGGCGAGTTAACAGGCACAAAGACAGACAACATGTTACATGTTAACAAACAACAAGTAAACATGATAGTCAAAATTTTGAAGTATTTTGGGCACTGGTGGAATATACATCTCACCTTTAACAAAGCCCAAACAAATTAATAAAAACGTGAGGACAGGTTATCAAGTGGACAATTTAGTAATATCATAAACTGACTTTTTTTTTTTGAACGATATAGATTGTGATGGATTTGATCCCAAGAAAATTATGACATTAAATCTCTGTTACTAGAAATTAAAAGTATGTTCCTTAATCCCATGTTCGAGACATCAAGTTTTTCGAAGAAATAAGTCAGATATAAGCAAATAAAATATAATGATTCTTTAATACACGTTCTGTATATGATTTTTATTTTGTTAGTTCTTGGATGAGAAGCATGTTATGTTTGTTTGAAGCATATAATTTACAAAATCCATAACACGAATTAATCTGCTAAAAATAGCGTTTTCATCATTCCTTACTGAAAGTAACTATTTTCGATGACGGCTTTACCAGCGAAAATTATCATTTCCCAAGCTCTAACTTACAGCATTGACTTAAGTCAATGATTAGAGCAAGGGAAAAGCAACCAGCCCTAATTTTCCCTTGCTCTAATTTTACTTTCCCTCGGTTAGTTTTCCATTTCTCCACTGCGCGCACATATATTTATTAGCCATTCTTTTTAACAATTTAAATTTGCTGTTTTTACAGTATAATAATATAAATGTAAACAGAAAAATGCATACGCTAGTTTTTCTGTATTGTCAGCATATTGAGGGTTTTAACGTCCTCCAAATATGACTAATATTCCTTATGAAATAAGTTTTTATTGATAAATAAATAAATTGTTTATTAAACTGACGTCTACTTTTATGTATGTGTGTATTTTGGCTTCGTGATGAAAAGTATCGTTCATAACTTGCACCGAAAATGATTTCCCGGCCCTCACTCGAATTATTCTCGCTCACGTTCACTTGCTCAGTTTTACCTCGCACGTGAAACTCGAGCGCGCACCGGAAAATGCCACTTTCAATATTAGTAATGAAATATAATATTAAGTTATTGTTCATTTAACTTCTAGCTCAAACAAATATTTAGAAAAAAATTCAAAGTACTTTTTTTATTGTTGTAGTTTCCAAGTGGATTAGCTCTCAATTCTTTCAAAGATGGAAAGGCATTATAGCCATAATGTTTCATAAATCCATCGTCAAGAAACAACTCTTCCAAAAACAGTAAGGTGAACCGATCAAGAAGTAAAAAATACAAATACTTACATATCTCAACTACGGAAATGCACTTTATGGTTAAATTGAATTGAGATATAAAAAGTTGTTTCAGGAGTTCCATCGAATTATTTTTACCATGTAAAATTCTGTAATCTTAAGTATAGTTAGAATCAAAACACAAGGCCTACGCCGTCCATAAGCCCAATGCCAAAATTAACATTGGTCTTAAGAACGGTCTGGGCCTTTTGATTTGATTTCACTTATTATTGCTCAGTTAAAACCGAAATATGAACAAAAACAGAACTAAAAAGCATCATAAGCTTTTAAGAAGAAATGTTCTAACTAACACCGAAAACGGATCTTCTTAACTTCAGGTTTAAAACTTCACTCACATCTGTTAATTATTCCCCAAAAAAATGTTTTTGCTTAGTAAAGGAAATTTTTGTTTCTGCTTAGCTCAAATGTGGAAAATTATCATACAACTTGTATTATCAAAATGAATGGTGAGCAATGTATATTACTAATATGTATATTACTCATTCTGTAAGCGATTTTTTAAAATCAAAATTGTGAGAGTTTGACAGCTCGCAGGATGATAGGAGAGGGCTCAAATTAAAGGTCTTGGCCCCAGGGGGTCGGGAAAAATATCAGATTATGTCCAAATCTACCAGAAAATGAGAAATAACGAAAAATATCTATCTTCCATTTAAAATGCATTGGGATTGAAAAACGTCTGCTTTGTTTACATTAAACATGTGGTTCTAATCCTTGATTCAAAGCCATATGGTAGATTTTGACATGTGGGATTTTTTTTCAAAATGCAGCTAACTACGCACGTTCAATTTACTATAAAAAATTTCAATTTAAGATTTTCTCATTTTATAATAATTAAGGGTTTGAGTTTTTCATAATTTAAAAGTTAAGTACGTTTGTTTAGTTTATGTTATAACGATGCAGATTTAATACCAAATTATCTATACATTTATATAATTACGTAAAGGAAATTTTTGCGCCGACATTGTGGGCGTTTGGAAGGTCGCAGGATGATGGGAGGGGGCTGAAATTGAAGGTCTCCATCCCATGGACTCGGGGAAAATACTGAAATTGCTTTAAGCTTACAATAAAATGAGAAATAACGTAAGAGTGAGAAATAGCTGTCATTTAAAAACCATTGGGATGTAAAAAGGTCTGCTTTGTTTACTTTAAGCCAAATGCTAGATATAATCATAATTTTGTGGATCCAAAAGCCTATTTTCTAAGAAGGTATTTTGTACTATAGTAAAGAAGGATTATGGGGCTATTAGCCCCTTCAAGCCTCTAGTTATAAATAATAACCTAATCCTCTAAAATCTGCTCAAGATGTTACTTATATCAAATTCCTTAATTACTGACGGTTACAGCTTTAAGCACCTAGCATGAATAGGTACCTGCTACAAGTTAGAACCTAATCGTCTTCAAACTGAGCATTTCATTGTGTATACATCTTGGGCCTTCTTTGTATAGTTTCCTTTGCATACACCCCCTTCTCCCTTAGACATGAATAAAAAGTAATAATATAATAAGATTTTTTGCAGTGTTAATCTAACCCTCATTGAACACATATTCCTGATGTAATTTCATTCCAACCTAAACACATGCTGTAATGCCTTGATTGTATCCACCTGCAAACGGCTCACCATGCTCAATAATTTGACTTTCTGTTATTGCTATTCAGAGGCAGAGGAGAATTCTCAAAGCTGCCCAAACTCCAAAACAAAAAGAACAAAAGGTCGTTCCTTGACAGGTATTGAAAAGGTTTTTATGACGGGATTTAAGCAAATTGCCTAAAGGGACACAGCTGGATAATCATAGCGCAAATTGTGATATTACTTTTTTAGTAGCACCTTTACAAACGTAATTTTGGAATCAGTAGTTGATGTCATCGTTGTTCTGTAAATTTAAACTGTAGAAATTACTCACTTTCTAATAGAATTATCATTTTGTTACCTTGAAATGTCTATTCTCTCTTTTATTTTTAATTGTGAAATTATAGAATCTACAACTACTTGTATTTTAGTGCTGAACCGTTAGCTTCCTTTCACAATACAAACATTTAAACTGGATGTTACGGGCCATAGTCCGAGGGGATTTGAGGATGAGGATAAACTGTTGGCCGATGTATGACACTCTTTTATATAAAATTTGAGCACAGTCTGTTTAATAGTTTTTGTGATTATTCGGAACAGCAGACACACCGATAAATATTGTGTATTAAAATTAACAGTTAAATAAATAAAGTCGCTTTACTCCAAAAATTTGGAAATAAATGTTGAGGATAGGGTTAGAGGCAAGGTGAAAGTTAAAAATTATGCAAAAGAACGAGGAAAGAAATTATTAACTCAATGACATAAACAACACGGAGGCAGATCTTTAAAGCCCCACCTATAGGTGGGGCTTTACTATACTATACTATAGTACTAACTATACGAGTACTTAGAACTCAGAAGAAAGTTATCCGCTCAATTGAATACTCCTACTTTTTTATACAAAGTCGAACCTTTCATATTTGACCATTAAATTATTTTATACTGTTTGATTCATTATGTTACGCATGTAAAACGTGCTGTAATGTTTTGCAGCATTTTATGCAGTCATATTAAATTGTATGTTTTGCACAGTTACACAACGTTAATGGTGTAATGTGGATAATGTTGCTTAGAGGTTGGCGGCCCCTTTTTACCTTGAACCCCCCCCCCCCGCACACATAAAATTTAATTTGGGCCTCAGACCTGTGCGTGGGATCTACCAAGAAAAAAAGAAGTGAGCCTGGGGTACAGGAGATAACAGTATTGGTAGGAGGTAGGAGCTACGACTGACTGAACCCAGCGCTGCCTTGGCTCCGAAGCCAGGCGGGCGACCAAATCCAAAAGCGTCTCACTGAGAAATGTTTAACACAGTATTATTATTAAGAGTAATAGTTTAAACTTTCCGAGCACATATTATAAAAATCTTCTTTAAAAGAGCCTCTTCCATACCAACAAACCTATTATCCGATTTTAAATACTTTTACAATTTTGTCCCTTATTACTCAAAAACTATGCATTGTCCATAGAGATTATAATTAAAAGCTATATCCCCACCTTGACATCTAAAACGTTTTTAACAGAAATGTACGTATCAAAAATGTTGCCCGAGAGCGGACTGTACACTGCCGCCATCTTTGTCCATTAGCTGGCATCTCCTTGACATCTCAGTTTCACGTTACAGCACTCTCTATTACATATATTTTGAGGCTAAACAGTATTAAGTTTCAACACACTCACCCAGTCTATGAAGGAGGGAGATGAAAACAAACAGCCAACATATGTGTTAATTTGAAGTTTCTTCTAGAAAAAAATTGTTTAATTGGGCTTTGGTGAGCCATTGCTGCAGCTCGGATACTATTCAAATTTCAAACCATGAGTTCTATCCAAATTGTACCAGCGTATGTAAAAATCACGCTTTACAAAAAAATTATTTATTTATCAGTTTAAATATTTCTGAATTCTTGGTGATCACCCTACATGGTAAAAAATGCCTCATAGCGTTAGTCAATAATTATCCTCCAAAAATTCCCGAAATCCTAAAATCCAGATTTGACTTCTTTCTAATATACTAGTCGGTTTGAAAGTAAAGAATGAAATATAGAAAACAATTTTTACATAAAATTCATTTGTTAACAAACATAATTTTTTATCAAATCCCACGTTGAAATTAAGAATGATCATCGTCCGTTTAGTGTTCTCAAGGAGATGGAAGCCCAGACTGATGACCTACTTCATGCTAAATAATCCCAGCATCTGTCTGGCTGAATGCAGCTCTCTAGAGAAACTATTTCCACCACTGTCCGGGTCTTAGCTTTACTACCTCTTAGGTGTTGTTATTTAAGTACCTGGTGGACCGAGCCTTGTCCGGTTTTTTTCACGTATAACAGTTCATCTAATTGCTATCAAATATTTCAGAGTCATAAAATTTATAAATAAAAATCTTTTTATTAATCTATGCAATATTTATGCCGCACGCTGTATTCTCCCTAGTTACAGCGCTGTTATGATTACTTAATTTGTTTACATTTTCCTTGTTTATTTCGTTGCTATTATGGCAACCCATAAGGCCAATGAGGTTTTACAACTTTAAAATTAGTTTATTACGTTATTAGATATTCTCCGGCCGAGATATCCGCATAGAACACGTTTTGAGTCATAAATTACTTATTTCCAGACTTCGAAGGAAATCCTCGGAGCCGTTTTTGAGATCGTTGTGCAAACAAGCATACAAGAACGGACGATATCATTGCTCATATAAGAGTATAGGATATTGTTTAAGACTTAAGAAGAGGTATGTACAACTATACAAAACTTGTAAACCAGTTAGTTCATAGTCGCTCTTTATTTTTTGAAAGTTACAAACTTCCTGGTATAATCGAGGCATAAAATTAAATAAACTTTAAAACCTTATAACACTCCAAATCATCCGTTCAAATTCAGCTGAAAAGAGTAAATTCAATGTTTTGTTAGAATGTCAAAGCCTTGTTTGGGTTAATAGTGTTCTTAATGCCTTGAATGCTTTAAATTATCTGAATTGCACCATCTGCACTAAGCAGCTTTTTGGTGGAATATTTTCATGGAAATTGAGAATTAAAACTGCATACCTCTCCCGGCTTTGATTTTTTCGTTTCATTTTTTTGAAGGTTGTAAAAAATGTTTATATTATTATTAGGTAGAAAGGAAAAAGTAATGAACACATGTCATATATTTGTAATAGTAAATTGACACTTTATCATTAATTAGTGACATTATTCATACCCAGAGTATGGTCTAGGATAAAAATCATGAACCTTTTAATTGTAATCATACCTTAACAGGTACCCAATTTTTTATACCTTAAATACGAACACAGCGCCGAAGGCTCAGTCGCAAAAGGAGGGTCCAAATAGAAATTAAGGCCCTTCACCAAAGTTTAATAACTCACCCTTCAACTGTGAGAGAATTTTAGAATATTGTGAATAGCTCAGAAAGTATCTCATCCTTTGCAGAAACCGACATTTTTTCGTTATGATCGGTTGGCATTCCAAGTAATTCGAAGTAATTGCTTAATAATTTTCCTTTAACTCCTTTCGTGTGAAAGGAGAGAAATTTGGAATCATTCCTTATAATCGGGGCAGGAGCAAGTGTGCACTTATGCTGAAGTTGAAATTGTGCAGTGATCAAAATTAGTTTGGCTATTTTTATTTATTTATTTATTTAGATATTACAAAAAAATTCACAGCATTTGGCCCTACTAAGTAGGCTTAAAAACCTACTTATCAGTAAGGTCTAGTATTATTTTATAATATTCCAAAATTACAAATTTCCTAACTAAATGTGTGGCTTAGGAGGTGACTACAAACATAACAGGAACACAAGTGGCAAGGTTCATTCTGTCAAATAATCTGAGGCTTCGAAAGATCTACAAATAAATACATAAATAACGATAAATATAAATAACAATATATATAAATAACAATAAAATATAAATAACAATAAATATGAAAATCAATTAATACAGCCAAATAAATAACACAAAAACTAACAAATAACTAAGATAACAATGATCTCAATATGAGACAGCAGCAGTTTTTTATAGTACCCCAATTAACTGTCATGCCATTTTCTGCACCAGCTGAGTTTTCTTTTATTCCTCTATTCCTACACAACTATTCTGCTTCTAATCTTTCAGCTGGCCATTTCATCAAGCCGAAATTCTTAGTCCATTTTTTTTCTAACTTCAAGATGGAGGATCTAGAGATTTTAATGATTGCAGTACTGTATTTTGTTTAATAAATCATATTATGATCATATGTTCAGGTATAGTCACAACTGCTAAAATTGACTGCGCGCTTATCAGCATACAATGGTGAGTGACTAGGTTTCTGGGTATGGCGTATGCCTGATTCGACCAACTTTACTTTGCGCGTAATCTTACAGGGCTGGGAAAACGTTTGGATTTCTCTACTTGAAATACAAGTTACAGTTTATAATAATCTTATAATTGTGGATTTAATACAAAAATAAAAATTTATAAATCAATTGCCGTTATGTGGCCTGACCATGAGTCGGTAAGCGATGAAGTCAATAAACAACAAAACACAAAAATAATGTTTTTAAGGTTTTTTCATTAATAATTCCACTATTAGCAAACATTTACTTCCATGCAGTAGTTCTGGGAGCTTTCCTGTATATTCATTATAATATATATATATATATATATATATATATATATATAGGTTTACGTATATTTAGTTTTTTTCATCTAAAATATATATATTTACATTTTCTATTGAAAATTAGTGTGAAAACAAAAATAGTGTACATTGTAATAGTAATATTAAATCAATTAAATTGAGTAATAGTATATTTAACACCAAATATCTTATCTCACCTATCATACAGTTATTTTATAAACTTCTTTCATAATTGTTTTTCTCTTCTTGAATCATATTACAGTTTGCACAGCACCAACAGGTGCAACATGTCATGACGTTGTGTTACAGGTGTGTACTATAACAGACGCACTTGCTACACCACATGGGTATTTGACTAGTTTGTGGTAACGCAGGAGTAAATCTTAAATTAATGGATTTCCTAGCTTGTTCACTACTTAGAGTCATTTTGTTGGTATTTCTTATTTGGACATTTCTTTTGGTAAATATGTTATAATAACAAACGTAGTTTACTAATCAATACATCTGATAGTAAAGTATCTGGTAAATACGATTTATGTTTTCAATGGTTCGTATTTTTAAGTTTTACATACTATTTTTAGTACGTTAAAAATATATTTAGATTTTTTTACCTTTTACTAGATAACAGTATTTATTGATTGTATTTCTCATTTGATTGTTTCTTTTAGTAAATATGAAAAAACTTCTTTAATAATCAATACATTTGACAGTAAAGTATCTGGAAAATACGATTTATATCTATGATTGCAATGGTTGATATTCTTTTAAGTTAATGGTATTTTTTGAGGAGTTCCAAAAAATATATTTAGTTAAGTTTAATTTTTCCTGGATAACAGTATTTTTTCCTTCCTTGTTTTTAAGGTTTTTTTGTTTTCAGAAATTTAGCTCATTAGCTTTGGAACCTGACCCTAATGAACTATATGGAATTGGTACGTAATACATTAATTTTGATATGTATTTCGTTAAAATGAATTATACAATATTATTAAATTACAAATTAATCGAATAATAAACAATACGAGAGATAATCACGGTCTGTTTTGATTTTTAATTTAACATTTTGTAAGTCTCAGTAGCTAAAATTTAATCTATAAGATTTTTTATGTTTAAAGACGAATCAGTGTTTTGAATCACCTATAATTAAACGATTTTATTTAACAATTTGCTCTGTCAAAGACTACTCAACTATACGATTTAACCGTGACTAAATCAAGAAGAATGCAAGGTATACATTTTAAAATCAGTGCTTAAATGACATAAGATCTCGGTGATATAAATGTCGTCCTTTTTTTAATATTTTCTGAAAGGATTTCTTACAATGGATAAAATATCCATTCAATTTATGTAAAAATAAAAAAATGACTCTTTCATTGGAAGTAATGCATTTTTTAACTTGTCAACACTGAAGTAAAAAATATATATCGTTTTCTTTTCAGTGGAAAGTGATACGCCAAAAGGTGATTATTCATACGATTCATATTGGTATGAGAACACACCAAAAACAAAGCTGGACGTGGTAACCATAAAATTTGAACCTCATGAAATAGCCTGCACAGCGTTTCACTTACTGGATAAGGGAGATGGAGAAAACAAGTTGCACGTCGTGTCGTTGTTGTGGCACAGAGTGATAGAAGTAGACAAGTTCGAGGTTACTAACTGTGATCAGGAGCATTTGAAGAGAATGATTAAAATTACAAAAGATGACATCAACCGTTTTGGAGTTCTCGATAAAAGATTGATTGGATACTCTGGAGAGATTTTGTTTAAGCATTCTGGACGCTGTTGGTCAAGAGGATATGTGGTGGAAATCTTTCCTCTTCATGCAACTGTTGAAAGAACTACAGTTTCACAAGTGCCCGACATTGACGACTGCGATGATCCAAGGGTGAGTCTTTCGAATTTTCCCGGTTTGGTGATGGCGATATATTAATAGGAATTCATTAAGACCCTCATTGCAATCAAAACTAATAGTAATTTATTTGTATATTTCAGGACCCAGAAAAATCTCTCCAAGATGTCGGTAAGAAAGTCCGTATTCTTAATAGCAGATGTACTGATTTAAATCGTTCTTAGTTCGTAAACGTCCTTAAAATCGAAGAATTTTTGCAGCCTATTAATGTAGCCAAAGAATATCTGTTGTAGCATCCGCGGATTTATATATTCCCATAAAACTTGTTTTTGGTGTCCGTGAGATGATCTAGATTTACCTGTAAACACGTTTATAGAATCTAAGGTAAAAGATATCATGATTCTTAAAAAGGTAATTTTTGTATAGCTAAAAAAGGTTATGCATGTTTATCTATTTCATATTTAAAATATATTCCTTTATCCGGGATTAACCACAAAACCTACCGTATTTTAAAACTAAATCTAATTATATTTAAACCCCGACTGAAGCCGAAAGCTTATGAATAAAGACCGTTTTAAAAGAGTTTACAGTAAAATTGATTAGCTTTTGCATCATGATTAAAGAGAGGTAGTTTGAAATTTAAACGCTAATTCTTCCACCATAAAAATAGAACGTTGGGTGATACATGATCATATGAACACATTATTTAGAGAATTTATCATTAATTAGATTATTAGATAGATTGTATGATTCATTTTATATTATACTGTAACAATTTTCAACAATATATATTATATTGCACATTTGTTGTAAGTTTTACTTCTTAATTATTGTGGTTTTTCTAGAAGAGTGTACTGTCCTTATTTTATTCTGAGTTAATCGGGTGGGTTCTTAAATAGTATTTTTTTTAATAATAAATGTATTTGTATTTATTTGTGTTGTTTCACGTTCTAGTTATATCGTGGAGTCTTACAGGAAAGTGGCACCAGAAAGAATTTTTGTTAGACCAGTTTATTAGCAAAATCAAGTTGCCAGATCTGAAAACTAATCCTTGCGGTGATAACTGCTGGATAGTTTCCAGAACACATGACATTCCAAAACAAACCCTTAAAGTTGTGGATATATTTATAGACAATTATTATTTAGACAGATACAAAGTAAATTCTTTTGAGGACTCTCCGACGATTGCATCGTTCAAACTTTTAGAAAAACACACTGAAGAGAACCACATGACTTGCAGAATTATATATATGACGTATTTTAGTAACTGTTACGTTAGAAAATACACTGTGCAGAAAATACACGTCTCCTCATCAGCATCTAAAACTGTTGTTGGAAAGACAGACGGCATATATACAGAATGCTTAAAAGAAATGGATGATTTAAGTATGTATTTTTTTGCTTTTTTCTTCTATTATTAGTCTAGTAAATAAGCGTCTGGTAGAAGTAACGTGATTAAATAAATGAATACTATATAAAAAGAGCACGTAAGATGGAAAAATGTCTTATTTTTTGAAATTCTAGATTTTTCCATTATATGATTACAGTCAAATAAGATTTAAAGTTCCTTTTTTAATTGAATTAAAATGTATTTAAGAATTAAATATAAGTAATTTACATATAAGTAGATAGAAAGCTCGGCTATAGACACTCTTAGTTAAATAGTTTTAAATACGTAAAATATGTCTTGATGGATGGAACAACTCATAAAAGGCCATTGAAGGATCACCCTGTATTTGCATTATTGGAGGAGCCTTAGATACAGGTTCAGGTGCATTTATTCATTTTACATGTACACGAATGGTGTCTAGGTGTATGAATAGGCAAAATTGTTCCGAACACAGTTTTCAACTTCTTAACATTTTTGGCACTCTGAATAGCACTCTTTAATTCATCAATAAAAATAATTAAATTAAATTACAATAATTACTTACGCATTTATATCTGCTTTAAAAAAACGAAGATAACTAATTTCTATTCGAAATTCTTATAATGAATATTTTTTCATATATTAACAACATTTTCTTTATTTTTATTATGGATCCAGGACATCTTAATTCATTATATATTATAAACGTTCTGTATATGATTTTTATTTTGTCAGTCCTTGGATGAGATTATGTTTGTTTGAAGCATATAATTTAAAAAAAACCCATAACACACATTAATCTGCTATAAATAGCGTTTACATGATTCCGTACCGAAAGTAACTATTTTCGATGACGGGCTTTACCATTGAAAATTATCATTTCCCTAGCTCTAACTTACAGCAGCAAGGGAAAAAACCAGCTAATGTTCCCTTGCTCTAAATTTACTTTCCCTCAGTTAGTTTCCCACTTCTCATCCACGCGCACTAATATAGCTATTTAGCTATTCATTTTAACAATTTAAATTAGCTGTTTTTACAAGTATAACAATATAAATGTAAACAGAAAAAGGCATACGCTAGTTTTGCTGTATTGTTAGCATATTGAGTGTTTTAACGTCCTCCAAATATGACTAATATTCCTTATGAAATAAGTTTTTATTGAGAAGTAAAGTAATTGTTTATTTAACTGATGTCTCCTTTTATGTATGTGCTTTGTGATTAAAAGTATCGTTCTTAACTTGCACCGAAAATGATTTCCCGGCCCTCGTTCAAATTATTCTCGCTCACTTTCACATGGTCAGTTTTGCTTCGCATGTGATACTTAAGCGCGCACCGGCAAATGCCACATTCCATACTATTAATGATATAAAATATTATGTTATTGTTCATTTAACTTGTAGAATATTTAGAAAAAATTCAAAGTACTTGTTCTATTGTTGTAGTTTCCAAGTGGATTAGCTCTCAAACCATTCAAAGATGGAAACGCGTTATAGGCACAATGTTTCATAAATCCGTCGTCAAGAAACAACTCTTCCACGAACAGTAAAGTGAACCGATCAAGAGGTAAAAAAGACAAATACCTATATATCTCAACCACGGAAATGCACTTTATACCTAAATTGAACTGAGATATTAAAAGCTGTTTCAGGAGTTCCATTGAATTATTTTTACCATGTAAAATGTAATCTTAAGTATAGTTCGAATCAAAACACAAGGCCCACGCCGTCCATAAGCCTAATACCAAAATTAACATTGGTCTTACCTACGGTCTGGGCCTTATGATTTGATTTCACTTATAATTGCTTAGTTAAAACCGAAAGATGAACAAAAACAGAACTAAAAAGGATCATAAGCTTTTAAGAAGAAATGTTCTAATTAACACCAAAAACGGATCTTCTTAACTTCAGGTTTAAAACTACTATTTCACTCACGTCTGTTAATTATTCCCCAAAAACATGTAAAGGAAATTTTTGTTTCTGCTTAGCTCAAATGTGGAAAATTATCATACAACTTGTATTATCAAAATGAATGGTGAGCAATGTAATCTATATATTACTAATTCTGTAAGCGATTTTTTTAAATCAAAATTGTGAGAGTTTGACAGCTCGCAGGATGATAGGAGAGGGCTCAAATTAAAGGTCTTGACCCAGGGGGTCGGGAAAAATATCAGATTATGTCCCAATCTACCAGAAAATGAGAAATAACGAAAAATATCTTCCATTTAAAATGCATTGGGATTGAAAAACGTCTGCTTTGTTTACATTAAACATGTGGTTCTAATCCTTGATTCAAAGCCATATGGTAGATTTTGACATGTGGGATTTTTTTCAAAATGCAGCTAACTACGCACGTTCAATGTACTATAAAAAAATTTCAATTTAAGATTTTCTCATTTTATAATAATTAAGGGTTTAAGTTTTTTCATAGTTTAAAAGTTAAGTACGTTTGTTTAGTTTATAACGATGCAGATTTAATACCAAATGATCTATACATATATATAATTACGTAAAGGAAATTTTTGCCCCGAAATTGTGGGCGTTTGGAAGGTCGCAGGATGATGGGAGGGGGCTGAAATTGAAGGTCTCCATCCCATGGACTCGGGGAAAATACTGAAATTGCTTTATGCTTACAATAAAATGAGAAATAACGTAAGAGTGAGAAATAGCTGTCATTTAAAAACCATTGGGATGTAAAAAGGTCTGCTTTGTTTACTTTAAGCCAAATGCTAGATATAATCATAATTTTGTGGATCCAAAAGCCTATTTTCTAAGAAGGTATTTTGTACTATAGTAAAGAAGGATTATGCATAGGGGCTATTAGCCCCTTCAAGCCTCTAGTTATAAATAATAACCTAATTCTTCAAAATCTGCTCAAGATATTACTTATATCAAATGTCTTACTTACTGACGGTTACAGCTTTAGGCACCTAGTATGAGTAGGTACCTGCTACAAGTTAGAACCTAATCGTCTTTAAACTGAGCATTTCATTGTGTATACATCTTGGGCCTTCTTTGTATAGTTTCCTTTGCATACACCCCCTTCTCCCTGAGACATGAATAAAAAGTAATAATATAACAAGATTTTTGCAGTGTTAATCTAACCCTCGTTGAACACATATTCCTGATGTAATTTCCTTCTAGCCTAAACACATGCTGTAATGCCTTGATTGTATCCACCTGCAAACTGCTCGCCATTCTCAATAATTTGACTTTATGTAATGACTACTATAGTAGCAGAGCAGAGCTCTTAAAGCTGCCCGAACTCCCGAACAAAAAGAATAAATGGTCGTTCATTGACGGATATTGAAACGGGTTTTTTGAGGGGATTTTAGGCAAATTGCCTAAAGGCTTTCATATAGATGTATTTTTGGAGTCAGTAGTTGATATAGTCGTTCTTCACACGGGTTAAACTGTAGGAATCACTCGATTTCTAATAGAATTTTCATTTTGTTATCTTGAAATGTCTATTCTCGCTTCTATTTTTAATTGTGAAATTATAGAATCCGTAACTTCTTACGTTTTAGTGCTCAAATGTTTGTTTCCTTTTAAAATACAAACATTTAAACTGGATGTTACGGGCCATAGTCCGAAGGGATTTTAGGATGAGGATAAACTAAGTGTTGGCCGATGTTTGATACTCTTTTATATCAAATTTGAGCACAGTCAGTTTAGTAGTTTTTGTGATTATTCGGAACAGCAGACATACCGATACATTTTCATATTAAAATACTCAGTTAAATAAGTAAAATCGCTTTACTCCAAAAATTTGTCAAACAATTTTGAGAATAGGGACCAGAGACAAAGAGAAAGTTAAAAATATGCAAAAGAACAAAGAAAGAAATTATTAACTCAATGTCAGAAACAACACGGAGGCAGACCTTTAAAAACCTTTGACTGCCTAGAGCCATCTTTAAAGCGCCACCCACTACGAGTACTTAGAACTCAGAAGAAAGTTATCCGTTCAGTTGAATAGTCCTACTTGTTTTAGAAGGATATTGAATCAAACCTACTATATTAGACCATTAAATTATTTTTCGTTATACTGCCTCAAAAACAGATGTTTTTAATGCATGTTTTCCGGACCTAAATACACTCTTTTTATTCCTAGGAATTAAAAGCTGATATTCATTCGATTACAAAAATAATCGAAACATTCATCGTTATTATCGAAACATTCATTGTTGTCAGTTTAATCAATTTGTGAAACTCGCTCATTTCACCAATCGATTATTACATGCGTTCGATACGTCGATAGTTGTTCATTGTTGTCAGTCTACCCTAACACAAATGAAACAGACAATCAGCTGATAGCAAGAACAAGACGGTGGCATCTTTTGAAGGCATGTTTAAAGGTAAACAAGCTGTATCATTTTGGTTTTCTTAAGTAGTTTACGTATTGTATTGAGCAATATAACGAAAAATATAGTTCATCACACGGACCTAAAGCTGCTTTTCGTTACTCGGTCATTTTTCAACCTCGGCTTACAGACTCGGTTGTAAAACTTGACCTTGTACGAAAAGCGTCACTTTAGGTCCTTGTAATGAAATATTCTATAATATTGTTTGATTCATTATGTTACGCATGTAAAACGTGCTGTAATGTTTTGCAGCATTTTATGCAGTCATATTAAGTTGTATTTTTTGCACAGTTACACAACTTTAATGGTGTAATGTGGATAATGTTGCTTAGAGGTTGGCAGCCCCTTTTTACCTTGCACCCCCCCCCCCCGCACACACAACAATTTATTTGGGCCTCAGGCCTGTGCGTGGGATTTACCAATAAAAAAAGAAGTGAGCCTGGGGTACAGGAGATAACAGTATTGGTAGGAGGTAGGAGCTACGACTGACTGAACCCAGCGCTGCCTTGGCTCCGAAGCCAGGCGGGCGACCAAATCCAAAAGCGTCTCACTGAAAAATGTCTAATACAATATTATTATTTATTGTTACACTTCATCAAAGGGTAATAGTTTTAACTTTCCGAGCACATTCTTTAAAAACAGAATATCTTCTATATCAACAAACCTATCGCCTGATTTTAAACGGTTTTACAATTTTGCCACTTATTATTCAAGAAACTATGAATTGTTCACAGAGATTATAATTAAAAGCTATATCCCCACCCTGTCTTCTAAAAGGTTTTGAACAGAACTGTACCTATCAAAAATGTTGCCCGAGAGCGGACTGTACACTGCCGCCATCTTTGTCCATTAGTTGGCTCCTCCCTGTCATCTCAGTTTCACGTTACACCACTCTCATAACATACATTTTGAGGCAAAACAGTATTAAGTTTCAACACACTCACTCAGTCTAGCTAGGCAGGAGTGAGATGAAAACAAAGAGCCAATATATGTGTTGATTTGAAGTTCCTTCTAGGAAAAATATTGTTTAATAGAACTTTGGTGAGTCATTGCTACAGCTCGGTTACTATTCAAATCTCAAACCATGAGTTTTATCCAAATTGTACCAGCGTATGTAAGAATTGATTTTTACAAAAAAATGAGCGATTTATCAGTTCAAATTTTTAATTCTTCGGGATCACCCTACATGGTATAAAGTGCCACATAGCTTTGGTCAATGATTACCCTCCAAAAAATTCCCCAAATCCTAAAAGCCAGATTTGAAACTAAAAGGATGACTTTTTGTATGAACGAAAACTCTCTTCCCCTGGAATTTCTGTTCGGTAATATTATAACATTTCCCACACCTAAGAAATACCTTAAAATTTCAATCAAAAAGCAATGCACAGATAAATATTTGAAAGACTGTCAAGGACATTTTCTAGAAATGAATCACTAAGAATGATTCATTGAGTTTTCTTTAAACTAAACTTTTTTGTTATTAGTCCAGTCAAATTGTAAAGTAAAAAGGGCAAAAGAGGCAAACTGTCCAGGAGGATGTCAGGACTTTTTTGTAAGTTGTTAAGACCATAAAGAAGAGTAAAACACCAAGTTTGCAGAAACGGGAATCTTGTGCGACCAGTGCCACAGCGAGTAAATGTTAGGAAATATTAATGCACTTTTTTATTTTTCCCAAATATTATCTCATTTTGCCTTGACGTTACTTCTTCTTTTTGATTTAGATTTCAAACATTTAAGAAAACTCTCTTTTGAATGACTGTCAGTTCAATATTTTGTTACCCAGCTATAAACCTAATCAAACTTCAAACTCCCGGTAAGAGATTAATTTTTATTTCACTCACTAATCACTGAGGATATAGGGCCTCTAAAACATAGGAGGGTGTGGAAAGAGAAGATGAAATAACCTAAGCTCGTTATAGGTAGCTTCTGCAAGTTTTCTGCAGTTTTGGATGCACAGACAATTAATCAAATTTTTCCATCGAACAAGATAAATTCCTACTGTGGTTTCAGAATTTACCAGTATTTCAGAATTCAGATTGAGAAACTCTAACCAATTTGTTCGTTAGTAGAGGACTATAGTAGTTCTTGGGCGAACTATCCTAGGTAGAACACAAGTAATCTTTCCACTCCTTTCTAGAACATGTTAGTCTTAAAATAGTTGCAACTATCATAATGTCACCGGATACATAGAAAACATGTAATCGATCTCCTACGCCAGTAAACACTTTCAAGTACGCTGATGTCACTTCACATATTCAACAGGACGATCACAGTTAACATACTGTGTCAACAATTATACTTTCACAAACATATCACGTCACTTCTTTTGTCTCACTCTTAGCATTAAAGTAGTTGGTTTTACTAATTTTGTATTAGCGCTTTTGGTAAAATTGCAATTCTAAATTTTTATGACAAAGGCTAATTTTCTATACTTTTTGGAAATGCTCTTTATTTGCATCGATCATTTATTTGTACTTAGAAAAGGGATATGAAATCATGCATCTGTTAACAGAGTTAATAAGTTTCATAGATGTTTTCAAATTTTCCTTTTTTTTGCCTGATGTGGCGAATTATTATTGTAGTCCTGGTTGAAAACTGAGGACTACAACCATTACATTCCCTAACAGTTCTTTGAAACAATTATTACTCAAACCTGGATTATATTCAACACATTATATCCCGAGTTTGAAGGTTTTATTAATTTAGCTAGCAATACATTGTAAGTCGTTCCATGTAAACTAAAAGTAATCAATTATTTTAACCTTTGGGAAAAAGTGAATTTTTTCTTTTATGTTTTGCCCGAGTAATTCAGGTTCAGAATACCAAAAGGTAACCTTAATTGAAATATTTTAAGAAAACTAAAAACTCTAAAGCCTTAAAAAAATTCCAGCTGGAAATGTCTGTTCCCGATCAAATTCTTTAAGTTTTCCCATGACTTGAACATGATTCTCTTACGTACCTATGTAAGAGAAAATGTTACCTTAGGCCTACATTAGAGATGTTAATGCATTCGCAAAAACCAAAATTCAATATTTTAATTGCAATTCTGCCTCTGACTCAGCACTTGAGGACGTTGGTCTCTCGTGAGATGAATAATTACACCCCCTGACCTAAACCCCGAGCTATATCGTGTTCTGAGAAATCCCCTTCGTTATAAATTTCCATCTAAGTAGTTTGGAAGATAAAAATGTAATCAGCAATGTAACAAAATTTATTTGACATCTCCGCTAAATAGCGGCTTTAAAATTGGAGTATGTAAAGGATATTTTCATTGTAATTACGTTTATTTCATATCCTTGTCATCATCTTTTGTGTTAGGCACTGCATCCTTTGTACATTTATAATTACCAGCAATGGGACTCATAAACTCTGAAAATCAAAAACCACAACTCTCCTCTCTCCGAATATGAAGATTGTTTGGCGAATCGCTGTCTCAATCAATTCGCCATTTTATAACTGATTGAGCTTGCCATTATTATTGCTATACGACTATGACCACTTTGGGCCATAGTCGTAAATCCTTATGCAATGTTTCTATGACATCTGAACGTCAACTGCTGTCGCGCTATCAGTTGAAACTGGTGTTATGCGTGACAATAGGGTGTGTTTTAATGTGTCAGTTGAGTCAGATAAGCCCTTTCTCCTACTTTCAACTTAATTGTCACCTTACAAAGTGACGCACATTGCTCATAACAGGAATTACGAATACTCTCCAGAAAGTAGAATGCTGGTTATACAGTGTGTAAAAAATCCGCCCCCCTCCTTAATTTTTTTGTTTGTTAAGACAAACAATTAACCTTTAGGGAATTATACTAACTCAAGCCAAATTATTTTTTGACGTTACCAAAAATTTTGAGTGTCCCCCAAAAATGGGGGAATTTTGGGGGAAACTCAAAATGTTCAAATGCAAACCCCTTTTGAGTGACTCTTCATTTTAAAGAGCTTTCAAAAAGGAGATAAATGGTGAAAATTGGAGGCCTCTAACGTGTCTCTATCCAAATTGACAGCTTGTCAAAATTTTGAGTACAACACATACTTGAAACCTGGCGTCTAGGACATTTGGAGTTTAAATTCACCGTTGGTGACGTAAAATGAAACGATCCTGGAAAAAATGTTGTTAAATGAAAAACTAGTCTCTTTTCGTGATATTTAACATTTTGAGTGTCCCCCAAAAATGGGGGATTTTGGGGGCAACTCAAAACTTTCAAAAGCAAACCCATTTCGAGTGACCCCTCATTTTAAAGAGCTTTCAAAAAGTAGATAAATGGTGAAAATTGGAGGCCTCTAACGTGTCTCTATCCAAATTGACAGCTTGTCAAAATTTTGAGTACAACACATACTTGAAACCTGGCGTCTAGGACATTTGGAGTTTAAATTCACCGTTGGTGACGTAAAAATGAAACGATCCTGGAAAAAATGTTGTTAAATGAAAAACTAGTCTCTTTTCGTGATATTTAACATTTTGAGTGTCCCCCAAAAATGGGGGATTTTGGGGGCAACTCAAAACTTTCAAAAGCAAACCCCTTTCGAGTGACCCCTCATTTTAAAGAGCTTTCAAAAAGTAGATAAATGGTGAAAATTGGAGGCCTCTAACGTGTCTCTATCCAAATTGACAGCTTGTCAAAATTTTGAGTACAACACATACTTGAAACCTGGCGTCTAGGACATTTGGAGTTTAAATTCACCGTTGGTGACGTAAAAGTGAAACGATCCTGGAAAAAATGTTGTTAAATGAAAAAATAGTCTCTTTTGGTGGTATTTAACATTTTGAGTTGCCCCAAAAATCCCCCATTTTCGGGGGACACTCAAAATTTTAAATTTCACCAAAGGAGACTAATTTTTTACTGAACAACATTTTTCCCAGGCTTGTTTCATTTTTACGTCACCAAAAGTGAATTAAAACTCCAAATGTCCTTGACGCCAGGTTTCAAGGATGTGTTGTATTCAAAACTTTCACAAGCTGTCAATTTGGATAGAAACACGATAGAGACCTCCAATTTTCACCATTCATCTACTTTTTGAAATCTCTTTGAAATGAGGGGTCACTCAAAAGGGGTTTGCATTTGAAAATTTTGAGTTGCCCTCAAAATCCACCATTTTTGGGGGACACTTAAAATTTTTGGTAACATCAAAAAATAATTTGGGTTGAGGTAGTTTCATTCCCCAAAGGTTAATTGTTTGTCTTAACAAACAAAAAAATTAAGGTGGGGGGGACGGATTTTTTTTACACACTGTATTAAGTAGTTTGTAGAAAGCAAAACTTTTAAACTAATTGTTTCCATTTCTTTTATCATATATCAGCAATGGTTGTTAATTATTATTATTACTTAACTGCGCTAATGAGTACAATTTAAATATATCTTTTAATATCAGTAGAAAGTTTTGAAAATGTCATTTTAATGCAAAGTTTGAAGACCTTATTGGCACGAGAGATCATTATAATCTGATGTTTGGCACATCCCCTCGGTGTGAGCAACTATTTTTCATAGCATAGTCAACCCATAAAAAGAGTCGGAGCAATTAATTACATTTAAACCACTCCTAAAGTGATTTTAAAAATTGCACACCCGAGAATAGTTATCTGTATGTTGAGTGAGTAAAGGTAGACGCGCTGTACTCTCAAAATATACACAAAGTTTTTTCTTCACCTGCAATAATATATATACTGAGCAAAAAATTTATTTTATTATACCTTAGTAAATAATAAAAAAAGATCCATTTTGTTTCATTCGCTGACATTCATGCACTAGCGATCAGCTGATTGTTGCAACGTTCTTAAATGCTTAATCCTTAGACGATCTCACGGCTGTTGTTGTAGATGTTATTCTTATTTGTTATTCCTGCCTCTAAATCAGCTGTTAGCCCCTGCATTAGCCCCGTTGAGCTGCAATATATTTGCAAAGTTCGTGAAAATTTGAATGCACTCTCATTTTTTAATTATTAATTTTAATGTTATTCTAATGGGTTTACTTTGTTTTCCGCCCGAAAACAAACTAATCACTTCACTCCCGCTGGGAGATAGGTTATTATTTTACTCACACATTAGAAGGGGTAAAATGCGTCTAAAAATAGCAGGTGGGGGAAAAGTACATTTTATTACTATGGACCAAAGTGATGCTTTGCGTTCGAGGACAAGTTTTTCGACCGATACATGAGGCGTTGAATCGATGAACAACGACATATTGTACAACATTGAATGTACAGCTTTAAGATCACTCTGAGACTTTGTATATATAATACATTCCTTCATCTTATTGCTTTAAAGCTAGAAAACATTAAAAGGCATACTTGCTTGTATTAGAAGGATACCCCAATCATCACTTTATAATGATCCCTCGTGCCTCTAAGGTCTTTCAACCTTGCATTAAAATAAAGGTTTTTTTACATTTTAGTATTTCGAAAGGAGATTTTTAAATTGAACTGATCTAAAAAGTGCCATTGATTAAGAACAATAATATTACCACGATTGCCAATATTTAATTATACATATGAAAAAAAACCTAGTGCGTTTTGAAATGTTGTTTTTGACAACTACTTCATTGCCTCCCCGGATTTATTTGGCTGTAGATGAATTATGCTCAGCAGCTTACTTCCTGAAAAGTAGTCATAACTTTCTGTGTGAGACAATGTGTTTCAATTTGTATAGTGAAATTTCAGTTGAAAGTAGGAGAAAGGTCTTATCTGTCTCAACTGACACATCACAGCAGACACTCTATTGTCACATATAATACCAGCTTCAATTGATAACGCGACAGCAGTTGTCATTCAAACGTCTCGGAGGAATTATCTCTAAAGATTTGCGAATGTAACTGCTAAATAAAGAAGATAGTGATAATAAAATAATAATAATTGGGATTTTCACTGCGTTACGATGAATCACACAGTAATTGAACTGGCTTTGCTCGAGTTTGAGGAAGACTTTATGTTTACTTTTTTGCAAACTACAAATACTTCTGTAAGCTAAGAGTAAGAAATATCCAAAATTAAGAGAACCGTATACCAGAGTAGGACTTAAATCTAAAAAAGGGCTTCGACGTAACAATTTAGTAGCTTAAATCTTTAGCCCTATCCCCATTTTTTAAATTCAGTACTATTACCCCCTCCCCAAATTTGTGAATTTATTAATTCTACCCCTCTTCTCCTTTTTTATTAGCTTTTTTTGTAGTACGAAGATTTCACTGCACTCATGGGGAGTTTGAATATGTTTCACCACGACATAAGAAAGCTAAAAACAACATATGATATATTATCCTTTTTTCAGTTTGCGATTTTCATAGTTTATTCTGAGTACAAAATTAATTTATTAATTAAGTTTGTTACCATTGATTTCAACAAACAAACGTTGATCATGTTCTTTAAACTAGGCAGTAATTCCTGAAACAATCCTCACTTACGAAGAGAATTGAAGATTTTTATATACATTTGATTAGTCTCATTGTTGGTAATTTATGAATATACAAAGGATTCAATGCCTAAGATAAACGATGATGAAAAATATATGAACTGAACCTACTTACTAGTGAAAATAAAATTCATATCCTCCAATTTTAAAGTCGTTGTATTTATTAGCAATACTATTTCAGCGTAAACTTAGTTGAATACACTTTTATCTTCCAAACTACTTAAATGAAAATGTAAAAGGAATGAGGTTTCCCAGAACATCTCAATATGGCTAGGGCTTAGGACAGGGGGTGAAATTAATCATCTTATATTCTCGAGAGCACAACGTCCTCAAGCGCTGAGTCATGATCAGAATAAAAATTAGCAGAATAAATAATGAATTCAGCTTTTTACAAACGTATTGACATCTCGTATTTAAATTTTCGTACCTATGTAAAATAAACATGTAAGAGTTCAAGTACATGGTAACTATTATAACAATTTTATTCAGGAACAGATATTTTCAGCTGGGGTTTTTCATTATGAAGAAGCTTAATATTATTTAAATTTAGTTATAATACTTAAATTTTGGTTCCCACCAATATGCTAAAACTAAATTAATGAGATAATTTATAAAAAAAGGAAAACAAATGCATTTTTGTAAAGCTTGAGGGAACTAATAATTTCATTTTAGTTTACATTTTATGATTTCCAATGTATAACTAGCTAAATTGCTCAAAGTATAAAACTCAGGATATAAAGGTTTGGATAAAGTTTGAGTCATAATTGTTTTAAATTATATCTACGGAATGCAGTGGTCGTAATCCTCATTTGTAACCTTTTAATAATTCACCAGTTTTGGCAAAATGGAACATTTAAAAACAAACATGAAACTCTTTTACACTGTTAATAAAAAACATGATTCCTTTGCTAAGTACAATTAAATGATTAAATACAAGGATTAAAAATATACTGTCAGCCTCATCTTGAAACACTGAATAGTAGTCTTCTGGTAAGTGAAAAATTGGCTCATTATCAGGTATATAACAATAATACTGTATAAGTGAAAGAATCTTAAAAAAATATTTCGTGAAACATTATCAAAGAAACATAATATAAAATATGAAATGATTTAGTAACTTAACTTCCTTGGAATTATGTTAAGTAAAATAAAAGTAAAGTAGTACTAAGGAAAGAAATATTTAAAATACTCATATGAGCATCGCAATCAAACTTAATGAAAATTTAATGATAAAAACCCTTCATGACTTCGGGATATGGTTACTTACATCAAAACTAAGAAAAATGTTTCTGTAAACATGGGTCCTAAAATGCTCGGTTATCCGTCTGTCGGTCTGTATGTATGTGTTTTTAACATGATTTTGCATAACTATGGAACCACAAAATATATCAACTTCAAACTTGGTACTTATATGCTGACTATTAGGCCCTATTTTCGTGCGGAATATCAAGTTTCTACTTTGTACCAATTCAATATGGCAGCCATTTTTATATTTTAAAACTTAAAATCTTAAAAACCGTAAATTTTTTAAAAATTAAACAAGTCACAAAAAAGTTGCAAAAGCTTATTTCCTACAAAACCATATTAAGATTATTAAGATCGAACAACAAGTAACGGAGTTATTGCAATTTTTCCAACAAAATACATGCACGTTTTATGGTAGTTATGGCAACTTTACTTGAATTCTGTTAGCAAAATTGCAATAACTCCGTTAATTGTTGTTTGATCTTAATAATCTTGATATAGTTTTGTAGGAAATAAAACTTCGCAACTTTTTTGACTCGTCCAATTTTTTAAAAATTTACGGTTTTTAAGATATTAAGTTTTAAAATATAAAAATGGCTGCCATTTTGAAATGGTACAAAGTAGAAACTTGATACTCCGCATGAAAATAGGCCCTAATAGTCAGCATATAAGTACTAAGTTTTTAAGTTGATATCTTTTGTGGTTCCAAAGTTATTCAAAATCATGTTAAAACACATTCAGACCAACAGACGGATAACCGAGCATTTTAGGACCCATGTTTACGGGAACTTTTTTCTTAGTTTTGATGTAAGTAACCATATCCCGAAGTCCTGAAGGGTTTTTTATCAACACCCTGTATATGTACTGTATCCGAGGTGACATTTATTTTTCAATTCGTTTGAAATCCAGACTATATGAACTGAAAGCCACATTGTATAAATTGACAAATATATCATTAAATCATGACTTCTTCATGAATACAGAAATTTGGTATTATAACTGATTACAATTTAATTGACTACGATTTTAATCGTCAATTTGGCTATACAACAAACCTTAGGATTAAACCTAATATTCATTCAATATTAGGATTTCATATTCCATTAATGACGCGGGATACCGGAATTGGATTTTTCCATTGTTGGATAATATAATATACAGACACTAAAGTGGGAGGTGCGCCACGTCTATGAAGTTCCAGCGCATCTTTCCATCCTCATTGCAGATATAACTGGCACGCGCCAGACGATTCTGTTATAGTAAGGCTTGTTATTTAATTTTCAACCCTTTAGGATTTGTGAAGGAAAATGTTAAAAAGATAAATATGATTGAATAGTATATTCACTTGGATTTCATTCTGTGATAGATATATAGTGAAGGTTAAAAATAGTTATCTTAGCATAACCGTAGTTAGTTACATTAAACATGTTAAGGTTGTGCGGACGCCGTTAGGGACAGACTATTACGCCAGGCAGCATGACAGTCTAATGATTATTTACTTTATTTTGCTGAACTTTTTGTCAGTGCATGTGATTGGGATGTGCCATAAGAATGTTTTGGTAGCATTCTTTTGTTGAATGCGGGTTGCCTAACCAAATTATGCAGGTGTTAAGGTCAGTTTGTACAACATTCCTGGAGAAAGTTTAAATTATAAAAATTTTATTTTTTGTGATATAAGACGGAATCATTTGGCCTACAAAATGACATAATTTTAAAAGATTTGACACTTATGAAAACGGAAAAAATTATTTTCCGACGTCATTGAACATTTTTTTTATTTCCTTGATGTTATGTTTAAGGCATTCATTAATTATAAATAATTCCCAAATATTGGCCCTGACGCTTAAACGGTGTCTTCGTGAATGATGCAAGAAAGATGGGAATTTTCGTCCTATTATTACACTTTTGACATCTGTAGTTCACAAATATTACATCTAAAAAAATTTGTTTTAATTCCTCGAAACTTTCTTATCATGAGTAACAAAAATAGAAGAAAACGAATCATAACAATTTTCGACTGCACCATCTTAAACGACAAATACAACATCCCCGTGAAGTTTCACCAATGACAGTTGTTGGTTATCGGTCGACGCTAGTGTGTGACAATGTGAGACAATAGAGGGTCTGTTGTGATATGTCAGTTGAGTCAGATAAGAGCATTCTCCTTCTGTCAACGGAATTGTCACCTTATAAATTGGCAAACATTGTGTACTAAAAGGAAGTTTCAACAGAGAGATTTGACGTCATTCCTCAGGTATCTACTCTATTTAAATTTACGTGGTAAATTTCCTCTAATGATTTAAAGGGGTTCTCGTCGACCTTTGAATTAAATTTTAAGTGAGAATTCCAAAATAATTAAAGCTATAATCAAAGGTTGTATTAGATAAAGGTAAATATTAAGAATTAACGTCTGAAATAATATTTTTACAGTAATTAATAGCCAAGCAAGTCTTAAGAATATTTGTCTTAGAGTTAACATATTGGCAGTAAAATACAGCTCTCAAAGTCAATGAATACTTTTTCTCGTTATGCTACGAAAACAGCTTTTATCAAGAAATACGTTGCGGGGCTTCAGTGCTTTTTTCCCTAGGGAGTATAATAATAGTGTTTTTTGGCCTAGGGGAGAGATAGCTGATGAAGAGGCCATAAGCTGTTCATAAGTTTAACCTGCCAACTGTTGTTATAATAAGAACAAAATGGAAACCATCTGTGTAAAAAACCTCTAAAGATAAACAGTTGTTTTGTGATACAGTCACCTTAATATTTGTGCAATATGAGTAAAATTTAAAAGTTACATTCAAATTTAAACATGTTTTGTAAATGAAACATAGTAGTTCGTCAACGACTTTTTTTAAATAAATCAACCTTATTTACCTTCATACTTCTGTGAATTGGACCTATTTACTTTCATTTTTCTGCAAGTCAAGTGTTTAAACTTAAAAAGCCCATTTAACTTCATTGTAGCAATTTTCAGAGATGAAAAGATGCATGTGTTTGTTACACGTTTTGGTTGGTAACTACCTACAAAATTTAAGTAAATTGGTGCAACAGTTAAGGCGCGAGGGAGCATTTAACAACCAAACAAATAAATAAACCTACAAACTCTTGAACTTATAGTATACCTTGGATTTTTAAATTAATGATGCAACTACAAACAAAATACTTTTTTCTATACAAAATTTTCTGACGTGTTATATATAACTTTACCTAAATAATTTCAACAGTGAGCAACATACATAATAGAGTAAATGAGAGTAGTAGACTGTTAGGTATTTCAACTGAAGTAAACAGTGAATTGACACTAAAGCCATTATAGTATATTTCATTACAAGGGGCGAAAGAGACGCTTTTCGTACGAGCTCAAGGTTTACGACCGAGCCACTAAGCGAGGTCGTAATGTGAGCGAGTAACGAAAAGTCACTTTAGACCCATGTTATGAACTATATTTATTGTTCGTCATACTGCATAAAATACTGAGCTAACTACTTAAAAAAAGGTTTTACAGAAGAAAGAGTTATTTCCAATTTGTTCTTGCTTTTAAAAATCAGCTGATTCGATTGTTTTGATGTTATATCAGCTGATGATAACGATTGATATATCGAAAGCAGTGTACTATCGATTGCAACAATAAATGTTTTAATTTACTGTTTCGTGTCATTAATCAGACTTACCGCTAACATCGTTATCGTTCAGCTTATCTTCTCACTGTCGCAAAATTGAATGGTTTTTCAGCCTCTTGACCCGTGTAATGAACTATATTTTTCATTATATCGCTCAAAACAACACGCTGACTACTTAAGAAACCCAATATATTACTTAAAAATATATCTCCCAAAGACGCTTCCATCTTGTTCTTGCTATTTAAAACAGTCAGCTGATTGTCTATTTCATTTGTGTTAGGTTAGATTGACAAATGAACCTAATGAACCTTATCGATGTATCGAATGCATTTAATAGTCGATTGATGGAAAGAGCGAGTTGCACAAATTGATTAAACCGACAACAATTCAACAATGAAATGCAATTGATAATAATAATCGATAAACACTCTCGATGCAAACGACAGCTCACCAGCATCAACGCTGACTAACACACGTTTGCAGTACTAAAACGAACAGCTGACGTCCTCAACATCAGCTGACACTTTTCCTCCCTAGGGTGGAAAGAGCTACTTTCGCCCCGCAACGCATGTATTGAAAACAGTCGTTTTCGCAGCAGTAAGACGAAAAAAATATTTTTCTTTATTATCTCTTTTAATTGGCGTTGTCCTTTGTTAAACATCAAATGAAACATAGTTTAAACAGGTGGAACTGAAGGGGACGTTGAGGCAGCTGCGTTCAAGTGACAGAAGTCGCAGCGCAGTTGACATCGTATTATATTTAACTGGTCTGTTGTTACGTTACACCATACCTTAAAACTATGAAATTGCTAGTTTGTTCTCTTTTCAGAGTTTCACTCATTGCATATCTCATTTGGGCATTTCTTTTGGTAAATATGTTTTAATGAAACCCTGTTGTTTAGTGTATAAATACATATGATAGTGAAATGTGTGGTAATTATACAAGATAATTATTTTTAATGGTTAGTATTTTAGTGTTTCTTAAGACATTCTTTACAGGGCGTTCCAAAATGTCCATCTTTCATCTGGTTTTTTTTCATTTGCCACCCTTTGTTTTTAAAATGTTTACTTTGTTTTCAGCAATTTAGCTCATTAGCCTTTGAATATGACCCAAATGAAATATATGGAGTTGGTACGTAATGGATTGATATTATAGTAACTATGGCTAAAATGACTTACAAATATATTCTAGTTTTATGTAGATAGCATGAATCAAAGAAGTTTGAGGTAATACACGGAAACAATAAAGATACAGCATTACCCTCTTAGTGAAGTTTTTTCATTTTTATCTCATAGCTTTTGTTTGTTTAGAGACACATAATTACAAACCGCTTAATCCTTTGATGAATTTGTTAAACAGTTTGCTCTGTTAGAGACTAGTAAACTAAACTATACCATTAAATCATAAAAATAAGTACAACTATAGTAATAGCAATAACAGTCATGTGTTCGAAATCAACTGTTAAATCTAAGGGTCTTGGTGATTGGCATTTGGTTTTTATAAGTTCCCTCAGAACACATTTCACATAATGGATAAAATTTTAAATTAAATCAGGAAGAAAACCTTACTCTTGTCTAGGTGATACTTTGGACTTTTAAAAAGTAGCCAACACAATTTTTTTATTTCCTCTTTATTTTTTAGTGGAAGATAAAACACCAAAAGGAGATTTTCTATACGACTCATATTGGTATGAAAACATACCAAAACAAAAGTGGGATGTGGAAATCATAAAATTTGACCCACATGATATAGTCTGTACTGCTTTAAACTTACTGGAAAAAGGAGAAGAAGAAAACAAGTTACACATCGTGTCATTGATGTGGCACAGAGTGATAGAAGTGGACAAATTCGAGGTTACCAATTGTGATCATAAGAAATTGAAAAGGATGATTACAATTACAAAAGATGGCATCAATCGTTTTGGCGCTCTCGATAAAAGAATGATTGGATACTCTGGAGAGATTTTGTTTAAGCATTCTGGACGCTGTTGGTCAAGAGGATACGAGGTGGAAATGTTTCCTCTCTATGCAACTGTTGAAAGAACCACAGTTTCACGAGTGGTCGACATTGATGACGGCAGCGAATGTGATGATTTAGGGGTGAGTCTAAGCTATGGTCTGCTAATTGTGAATTATAATATATTAACATAATCAATATCGTCTTTCAACTGAAATCCCACATTAATTCTTTCATATATTTCAGGACCCAGAAACGTCTTTGGAAGATATTGGTAAGAATATCCGTCATCATGATAGCAGATAAACAGATTTGCATATATAAACCGAAAGTATTCCAATTAAAAAAGGCTGTTTTAGCCTTTAAGTATAGCAAAAGAACAATCTTTTTTTATTTTGATTTAATTTGCTCCCAAAACCTATTTTTAATGTTGAAGAAATCTTCGAGTAATGAAACACATGATAAAAATTCATTTATCTGAGATTGATTTTCTAGAATTTGAACAAAGAGACATGATGAGATTCGATTTTACAAGCCTTAAGTTTATATTTTGTTGAATTAGAACAAGCGACATAATGCAAATTCAATAATTTTATTTTTATACCTTTTAGCTATTATCCTAATCAAACACTAAATTTAATTAGACTCAAATCAACTTAAGCCTATAAGCTTACAGATATTAAATAATGTAAAAGAATTTAGTGTGGTTACCATCCCTTTATTTGCATCTTGCTAAAAGGATTTAAATCCAAAGTCCTCAAACGCCAAAACAAAATGTATTTAGAGACAATACATACTTTCATCAATCCTATATGCACTGCAAATTGAATTTATGGTTTACTTCTAACGGAATGCGGTTTTATTTAGCAGTGTACACTGTCCCCCTATTTTCTTTAATGTTGAACACATGCACTCCTAAAATATGTCTATTGTGTTTTTGTTAATTATGATTTATTCACTAATACTATAGCATTTAATAATGGTATTTTCATCGTTCTAGTTACATCGTGGAGTCTCCCAGGAAAGTGGTACCAGAAAGAATTTCCATTTGACAAATTTTTCAGTACAATCAAATTGCCAGATCTAAAGGCAAATCCTTGTGGGGATAACTGTTGGATGGTTATAAGGACACACGGTATTCCAAAGCAAATCATTAAAGTTCTAGATATATACGTAGACAATTATTATTTGGACAGATTCAGAGTAAATTCTCTCGAAGATACCACGCTGATTGCTTCGTTTAAACTTTTAGAAAAACACACTGAAGATAACCACTTAATGTACAAAATTATATACATGTCTTGGGGTGGTAGCTGTTACATTAGAAAATATACTCAGAAAACAATATACTTATCTTCGTCAGCGTCGAAAACAGTGATGGGAAAGACAGAAGACGAACATACAGATTGCTTAAAAGACATGGAGGAATCAAGTATGTATATTTTGTACCTATTTATTTTGCTTTTAAAAATCTTTAAAATGTGGATTAAAGGAGTAACTAAATCAAAAATATGGAATATACGAAAAAGGGAATTATATTAGCAAAGATATATTGTTGTTTATAGATTTTTTTCAATACTAAGATTACAATATAGCCAAATTTCAAAGCTACAAACATATTGGTAAAAATCACATTTAGAAACACAGTCGGAAAGCCAGCACACTTACGGTGTAGACCAAAAGCCGCCCATATATCACCTCCTTCCTGGAGGAGTTTTCGATTCATATTTATTTCGTAGGTATTGACATGTACTTTAAGGTAACAAATTACAGTATATCCTAGGTAAACAAAAACATTTGTCAGTGATAGTTGAAAAAATGGTCATTGAAACTTTTTAAAGTTACTTCACTAACTATAAATTACAACATAAAGATACTCTTTTTTAAATTTAATGTTAAATAGTGTATCATAACTCATTTCAAACTTGTCGATATTATCGTAGGCCCAAATTAAAGCTGTGCTTGTTTTAAAACAATTAAGGAATGATCAATACATTTAAAACTGGAGATAACATTCGTCATCTTTACATATCTAAAAGGATATTGAATTTCAAGTCCTAATAAAAGTCACTGTAAACTCAAACGATTAACATGATTCATGAAAGCACAAACTAAAGTTAATAAATCACCGAGCTTATTAAGACATTGATGGGTTTTAAGTATTTTTTGAACTGTAGAAATCTGGAAAATTGTAGGAATTATAAACGATATAATGTTGAACTGAAAGCCAATAGCTTACTTTGAGTGATTTAAGATCAAAAGAAACTACATACAGTACACCTGGGATTATCCGGACCCAACATTATCCGGACCGGTCCATCCGAGAAATGAACAAATTAAAATCACGGCAAAAACATGATTTTAGCGAGTTTATGGGTGAAATGTGCCTTCTAAATGTAAAATAAAAATGTAATACATTACTGTACGCATTTTGAATCACAATAATTGAAGGAATCGCATCGCCAAACGGTACATCCCAGCATTTTCGTGAACATAGTTTTCTGGATTGCTACTTGGAGTGCTATCAGTAATCAACAAAGACATAGCCAACGGCAATTCTGTGAGGTGGTTTATTACTGTCATTTGTTGTGTTAAGTTTTGAGTTACTTTAAGTTTCGTCATGATTTTTTAAAGTTTGAGTTATCATTATTTTATCTCAATAAATTAAGTATTTTAATCTGGCGTTTTATCCAAACCTAAACCATAAGTACGGTAAAAGTTAACATTATATTCATATAGTTAATAATGAAGTTTAGTTCTTAAATTTGCTTCAAAACTAAACCCCCGTAAAATTTGAAAGACATATATGTTGTACAGTTTTGATACGCCGTTTTCAGCATGAATTTAGCAGGGGCTATAAGGTAGGCTACGCGATCGCTATTTAGGCGATATTGTAATGACCTCGGATTATCCGGTTTTTTTTGCTATCCGGATCGGTGTTCCGGATTATTAATCCGGATAATCCGAGGTGTACTTGTACTTCAGTGAGATCCGGAGGGGAAAATATTTGAATGTAACTGATTTCCAAAAAAATACGATATTCAACTCTCACCTAGCTTTATATTCCGTCTAAAACTTGCCCAATTTTGATTATTGATATCTCTCATTAAAGCATGTGTAGCACTAAGGATCTCAAGACTAAATCGAACTACATACCTGGAGATAGAAAACAATGATTTAAATAATGTCACAAATAGGATACCTCGATAGAGAATGTGTAGGGATAAATTTTTACTTGAGTATTTTAAAAAATGCAGATGTTCAAAAACTGATTTCGTAAATGCAATGAACGGAAAATGTATGGTAAAAAAGAACATTATAATATGACACAATTTCATGTTTATATTTTTGAAACGTAATATGGTCGATCCGGCCAAAAATGAGTATCGTGTTAAAATAAAGAACTAACCACCCAACAATGTTAGGGGTCAGACCAGAGTCAATACTAAAAGTCTTATTTTCTACGATCTGTTTTGTATTTATAAGATACGCTGTACTTTATGAACAGGAAAAAACCTTAAGTAAATGTTAATAACAACAAAAAATATATGTCGGAAATTCCCCGGGGTTGGAGGTGGGTATACAGCGACCCTCCAACTAATTAATTGGTTATGAAATTGTGTTTAATGACTTGATAACAAATAAATCATAACAAAACCTAACGAGCTTCTGAATGATCGCTCCGACTGGAGCCTCAAATTCAGGTAAATTACAAGAATAGGATCTAGTCTACAATATGTCAAACACAGCTTTTGTCAATCATTTACATCATTGGCACTCTGAAATGTTATTCATGAGGATATTTGGTTTACCAATAAGCTGAAATGCTATAAGAAATACGACGAATTGAAAAAATTAAAATGTTCAAGAGTTTCACTAAAATAATTTAATGATTGACATGTATTTCTTATGTTTCGAGGTTAAGTGAGAAAATATATTCAATGAATACTAGCTTGATTTAACAAAATACTACATTCGTCAGTACCCTATATTTTTAGTAAGGATTCATTAAATTCATTTCATTAAAGTCTACTTTTGCATTACAAGGTACTTAAAAAAAGAATGGTAACTAGTTTTTACTTAGACCATAAAACAGATTAGTCAAGGATTTATAAAAATCATCCTGGCATGAAGACATATTTATATTAGGCAGCCTCAAATAGACAGTAAATTAATCATACACCTAAAATAAATGTTGAAACAGAAACTATATCCAGCTAACTTTACTTGAATAATTAACGAAAAAATGTTGCTAATCTTTTTACAATACAGTATGTTCCAATAACTCTGGTTTCGAATCTCATAGCTTTCAAATTTACACATTAACCTTATTATACCTTATTTAAAACATATTTAATAACTAAGGATTTTCGTGCAAACAGGACTACCCTACCTTTCTTTATTTGTTTTCAAATGGTGGTTATTTTTGTGAAAATATTTTCAAGTGCCATCTCTTAGACCATAATTTTTTACCTTTTTTAATATTTTTATTTTTTACTAAATGACTTGTTTTTTTTTTTTGGAAACAGTATTTTTTTTGAAAATTGAGGTAGCCGTGAAAGTCAAACATGATAACATGAAAAATCTAACAGAAAGGACTTGTACAAAAACAAAAATCTCCCATCCCGTATATGAATTGGAGATCGTAGAGTGTTCAGTTCATGGGTACCTTTACATGACTGTTAACTGAGAATTAATATGTATTTGCACTGGAAATAAGTGTTTTTGTTTATTGCTCAAAATTATAAAATCCATCCAGTAGGTCTTGATTATAATTTGCTTTGAGATTACAAGCCCTTTTACTCATTCTCCATGTTATTCTTATGGAGCTTACCATAACATGTCAAATCTCGTTATGTTGGATTGAAATATGTTGTTTTTAATTTAAAATTCGCTGAGCATGCAGGTCTGCTGCAACGGGGGTATTTTATTTTATTACAACCTATTTATTTGTGTAGTTTCCAAGTGGATCAAGTCTCACTTTATTCGGCGATGGATGGGTATTGTAGCCACGATGTTTAAAGGTACCATTAGACATCTTCAATAAAGGTTTATTGAGGAAGATGAATAGCATTAAATACATTAAAGATTGAAAAAAACTTTTTGACAATTTATTTCATTTATGATTTTTATTATGTTAAATTTTTTCATCAACTTCAAAAGTTTTTCATTCGCGAATCCATGATTAGAGTGATTGTGAGACTCGATGATACACATTCCCCATATTGCATTTAAGTTTTGTTTATCGGGTTAAAAAAAGTATATTTCAGTATTTTACTAGACTTGAGCAAAGAATCAGAGTTTAAGCTGTTTTATTCTGTTGTCTTTCGTGTATGTAACTGTCCTGAAGTTTACCTTGTGGATGAAATTTAACTGAAACATATATATCAATATGGTTTTGTTTTTCACTTCCTGCTTCAGTGAGGTCTTAAGGGTTAGTGTATGAAAAATTAATGACGTCACTCGATATGTTTTTCCTTATTATTCCATAACCAACACAGCAAACCATTAGACTATGTCAATTTATTAATTCCAAATCAACTTTTTACATTCCTCTGAAGCTAACGTACATTACGAAGGAATGTGCACCTCTACAAAAAAGATCTAAACAATCTACAAAATACGTTGAAATTCGCTGAGTATACTCAGCGAATTTTTTAAACGTTTAAAATGAAAAGTCCAACTTAACATAGCAGCATTTGACCTTTTCCGTAGTTTGTTGCTGCAGGTGCAGGTATTTCAAAATTGGGTGTTTCAATTCAGTATCCATTAAAATTCAACAAGAAGAAACCATTTACCAAGTGCTATCAAGATGTGTAGAGATATAATGAAGATAGAATTTTATTAATTTCCATAGATTAAGAAATAAGAGAAATGTTAAGGAATAAACGAACTAAGCGTGTGTGATTAATAATTTCCACAGCCGGTTGACGTAGAATAATAAGTGAACTTATTGGATTGTTTATTGTTTCAAGTGAAATGTTATGGCTAGTAATTAGGTTTTCGTGGTATTTGAAAAAAAAGTGTAACACTAAAATTCAAGTTGGCTCTCAACCTACCTGTTTAAGACATACGGATGGTCTCGCTTTGTTTTGCATATTAAGAAATACAAACCACGAAATGTTTAAGAAAATCGTTAGTTATATTTGTAAAAGTGGGATTCTCGTCATGTTTTACTGGGTAAATACCCTTGAAATAAAAACAAATAAGAACAATTCTTGGAGTGTTAATGGTTTAATACCTACATGTCAAATTTTCTGAAAAATGGACTACTGGTGTCGTCTGAAGCTTTGTTTACATACACCTACACTTGCATTCACAGTTCCAAATCCGAACACACGGACGGATAGACACCACTCCGAAAACCAATTTTCGTATTCACGGAACACTGAAACAAAACTTTGCACTAACAACTTAAATTCTAAAATATTGTCGAAACAATACATTCTATATAGTATTTATATGGGTTAGAAGGTTAGAAATTCTTTTCTGACGTTAAATTTGATTGTTTTTTTACGATTCCCACAGGTTGAGAAAACGTTTTTTGGGTACGAAAATCAAATGTTTGGGTACCGAAAAATCGGTTGATCATTATTTAATTTGATTTTTGGGAATCGAGGGCTTTTGTATATCTCAGCTGAACGGTAAGGGGCAGTTTTCGTTAAGAGTGATGAAAAACTCCATTGTGCTATTTACACCAACCAAAATCCCTTGTCTCATGGTATATTAAATGATTTATTTCAAGGCATAAAACAAATAATTTTAACTATTCATACAGCCTTGATACCTTTTAATATACAACTAGTAAATTTTACTTACGTAAATGCCTGTAGGTATCAATACGTATGGCGAATTACTGAAATATTGATACCTACAGGCATTTACTTGAGTAAAATTTACTAAATTTAGTTTTAAATTATTTTAACATAAATGGAATAATAACTAAGCTTTCGAAAAATCTATTTACTACTAAACTTTCTACTTATATTTCTTAGACTTTCGACAAGAAATTCCAGCAAAATATTCCAGTAAGTTCACGTAAGAACATGGCTTAGCCACAGTACATGGCCAGCCGACTTACAAAGCACACCGTGTAGACACTGACACAGGGAAACAGCTCACTCGCTGCAGGCATGTCCGACAACTCATTCACTATCGAATAGTTCACCATCGAACTCTAAGCAACCTGAAGACCAACATTGAAAGCTTTGTGAGACGTGAAGAGCTGCATACATTCAAATTAGAGTACCTTACTGCAGGCTGAGCAAAAAGAAGGATTGTTTTCCGTTTCCTGCCATTAAAATGTATAATGCCCTGCTATCTAACTTGAAGAACCAAGACTCTACCAGATTTAGGTTCATGCTGAAGATCTGACTAATAGAAAGGCCAATGTACTCGATTAAATAGTTTTTTTTTTTTTTTTGAAATGCCAGCCTAGTCTGCTGCCATATTCAATAAATAGTGTAAAGTTTTATACATTGGTTTAAAGGGACTCTGTCAATTCAGCAGCTGTCGAGGTCAAAGACGTCAAGGGAGGTAATTCAAGATAATACTTCAAGTTCCAAGGGTACTGTACCTATAAAACTGCACGATGTCAGTAATTACCCATTGCACTTGATTTTGAAGAGTTCTATGTTTGGTTTTGTTCTCACTCCTGCAATGTGATCTAAGATTTTACGAAAGGTTTTACCAATACGCTCTTCTACAAAGCTGGTAGAAGCTCAATTAATGTTGAAACTAAAAAAACACTTGTTTGGGTTTTAAATGAAAGTTTTCGTTTTCTACTTATAAATATGTTTCTTTAGATGACAGAGGCATACACTTAGACATATCAGAAATGTGATTTGTGATTCGTTAATTAGCTGCGTTGGTTAAAATATCCTTATACGGGAAAGCAGAGGTTTGTTCGGCGAACATAGGATTAGGAGAAGAACGGAGCCATGAAGAACCTTATTAATTATAACAAACATTCAGTTAAAAAATACAGTATTTTAACTGAATATTTTAAAAAGTTATAAACTATTGAGCGAAGGAATGTTATTAAACTATGCCACTAACTTCATACACTACGTCGCTAATGACATATAAACACATTAGACAAGTAAGAAACTTGCCATTAGGTATGAATGGTCAGCAAGATGTATGAATTAAGTATGAAGTCAACAGGTACATCCACAATTTACTTGTATGGTTCTAATTTTACTGTATTCATTGGTTAAAATAGTTTTAAGAATATTCACTACTTACACAGTTGGTTCACTTTATTACTTTACCTGAAACAAACACAGAAAAAACAGTCAAAATCTTTCCTTAACCAATAAAAATTTACAATTCAAAGTGTATGCCTTCACGGTGCAGCAGTTTGCATAACAACGTTACAATCAAGGCATGTGAGTTTACTCCCATCACTAGTGCATATTTTGTTCTTTAATTCAATCTAAAACATAAAAGCAGTTTTTTTACGTGTCTCATGACGGATTTTTGGATCATATTATTTTAAATTGTCATTTTTATAGTATATATTTAAAGGTGCAAAACGTTGTTATATTATTTATATACATACATTCAAATAAAAGTTGCAAAACATTTAATGCACTGGATTGTAGCCTAGGAAATAAATATATGTATGGCTGTTCTTATATTGTAATCTTTCATTTAGTAAAAGGTTGATCGCTTTATAAAAAAAACCTTAGGGACATTAGTTAATATTAGCACTGAAACATGTGAAAACCTCAATAGCTTACTGAAGTGTAGTGTTCTAAAGTAAATTATTGCTATGACTATGAAAATCAGAAAAATCTGCGTTGTTGAATCAAAAATGTCAAAATAAAAAATTGATAAATTTTGAAACTTTCTTCAGAATTTATAGATCAGATTATTAAGTGAAAGGTAATTTCAACCAATTAAATGAGAATTTATAATCATTATATTAGTTAATTTACCTTTAAAAATAACAGTTCAATGAAAATAGTGCTCAGATGTAACTAAATTAAAGCCAAATTAGGTTTGGTATCAACTACCTCAAAAGTTATGCTCACATGACAGGTTGTATCGTCGTCATATTTTCATCGACAGACGTGATCAATAGTAGTTAACAAATTATATTAATCAATCAAAATTAATTATTCTATTGTGAAAATATCACAGTTGGCTATGATTCATGACCCAAATGAATAGAATCTTCAAATGAATATTATTTGAAGTTTTAAAAAAGGGGCTTTTTGATTTGAGAACGTATAACATTATAAATTTCAGATATGAATAAAAAAAATCGTAATATCGTAGTATGGTGTGTGTTATTAATCTGTAATTTATTTTTAATAAAATATAGGACCTGCTTTGTTTGTTTATATTTTTAATATTTGATGGAAATTCAGAATACCATAAACCATTACCATGTAATAAAAATATGTTGTTTCATTACGCATGCTTTTTATGAGAAAAATATCAAATGAGTGGTACTTTCGTAATCAGAAGAAAAATAATTATCCAATAAAAAATAAAATTGTCAATTATGGAATTTAAAAATGTAGACTTTTGAAAAAAAACATTTGAAACGGAAACAATTTTCTTGTATCTATAAAATAAGTGAGTATTTTGACATTATAAGTTTCGTATTATATTTTAATAATAAATAAAATTCAATATAAGAAATTGAATTCCTGGAAGTTTTTTTAGAAATTTTACTTAAATAGAGTGTAGTGAACGAGTTTGGAGGAATTTTTCTGACTGCTTACCACGATGTTACCTATATTTTTATTACGCACTAGTTGGCTGATTTCACTTCTTATCTCATAAAGTTTATGAGATTCCAATGGTGTGCAAAGAATTTAACTGACGAAACAGAATACATCCATTTTATTACAATCTGCTTAAAAGTTAATAATCACTGGTAAATTGGATAAAAGAACTTTTTAATACAGATATTCAAAAACATTTTAGGCCTATCATTAAAAAAAAAGTTAAGCCTATCATTCAACAAAATACTTTGCATTAATTAGTCATTAAATACTTGCACTTATTAGTCATAGATTTGAATTTATCTGAAAATTCAAGCATTCGAAGGACTACAAGTGACCGACTGGTGGCCAAAGTGGACAAAGAGGTCAACCAATTGTAATCAAGTTGAAATTGGCTGAGACGGTTCTGTCCAGTCTTCTTGTCCCCTGTTTTGTGGACACGCCACTTACAAGTCGGTTACAAAGGGAGAGGGGTTCTGGAAATTTAGATAGTTATGATAAGTAAAATGAGGATTGTAACATACCCATCAATCATTAAAACTACTTATTCAAATATCAATTAATGTTTATGACACTAGTAATATACATTCATATTAATAGTCATGTAATTAAATGCCCCGTCTTTAGCAATTGGTTCACCATTCATTTGCGTTTAAAATATATAATAATGTGGAATCATCAGCTCGATTTCACTGTCAAGTAATTTATAATAAGTAGAAATCAGGGTGTTTACTCTGGGTCTCTCAGGTTTTAACCTCCCTGAAGACTCAGGGCTCGGGCTCATTAAGTCGCTGAAAACACGAGTTTAATTAAACTCAGTTTGTTGACACCGTTCCTTCCCTTAATTTAATTTCTTTATCTTTTAAAAAACGTCTTTGCAAATGACCGTCTTCTGATTTTCTTACTGTACTTACAACTGCTTTTTGGAAATACTCTAGGGGGAAAAGGGTTTGTGTGGACGAAATTCGGTGACAAACTATTTTGTGGATCTTGATACTACTAAAGTCATCTTGATATTTTTCTGCTGAGCCTAACCTGTCGTAAATAGAGTTATTGCTTTTGGTTAGACTGTATTTTATTTAAAAATACTTCATAACTGTGGCCTAAAGTTACACTTTCCCTATGAAATCAAGTTCATACTTTTATGTTATTCTAGACTATACATTAAGCTACTTAAGAGAACTAAGATTATACATTTTGTTTTCCTTCAACAACAAATTGTTAAAAAAAACTATTTATTTTACAAATTATTTACTTGTTTAAACATTTTCTCATGAAATGGCTTCCAATGGCTTCCATTTTGTTTTTCATTGTAAAAAACTCAGCTGATTGTTACGTTTATAATAAGTAATAGGAGGTTATGCTTTTGAAGGTAATATTGGATTTTTTTACGAAGAAGCGGCTAGCTGATATTTTTAGGTTAGCAAATTAGAGGGAGTGAAAGACTGTTTTTGGACGGCAATTTAGAACGATTAATCTTAAAATAATGAGTAAAATTTACTCTTACTATTTAATATTTAATATTAAAATAGTTTTTAAAAACTATCATAGAAATGCTAATGGCTTGATCCCTCTAGTCTCGATTTTTCTCCGTCTCTGTTACATTTTGAACGAAACGTGAGTTTATTTTTCAATCCTTTTCAAAATATATTTTCAAGATTTTTAGAACAGATAGTTGAGTCATTTCATTGAGTTTGCGGTTTTATGAATAATGCAAAGAACGATATTACTCCATCTCAAGCAGTCATCCTGACAAAATCGGCAGGCCTTAAAACTACTATTGGGAGTTTCGTTTAGCAATAAACGTACAACATTGTTAAGTATGAGAATCTGACTACCTTGACACTAGCTGACTCTTTTACTCACAAGGGGGATATTTACTTTTAGTACTACAGCGCAAGTTTTTTTGAAACATTTGTTTTTGCAGAAATTAATTGTGCTTTACGAGGATGAAAAACAAACATTTATACTTCTTGTATACCCAAATATACCAGTTTTTTATGAAATACTTCTAGCATTACTACAATTCCCATCCTTAAAGAAGATTATTGGATATAGTGGTGGGCATGTTCTTAGCCGAGGGAGAGCGTCTTCGACCTCGGTTCAAGGGGAAATATCCTGGTCAAGGAGTCACATTTCATATCCCGGTTTGCACAAAAAGATTTGAAGAGTTCGTAACCTTTTCCCTTTTAATCGTTAGTATCTCTTCTTAAATATACGGTTGTGCGTTGAAAGGGCATAAAAATATGATGATTCAAACGCTTCATACGTAAATGTTTGCGTGTTTACTTTAGTACTTTTGTAGTTGTAGTTGTAGTTGTTGTTGTTGTTTGTACGCAACACCATAATCTAATAAAACAACCCTTCGCTTTTAAACGATCTTCGCATAAAAACTCCCCGAAACGACCACAGTAATTTGAAGATGAACGGCGTTACAAAAAAAGACTTTTATATGGAAGACGTATCACTTAGAACTGATGATACAGGATCGTGTCACTTTAAGAACTGATGTAATGGAAGATCACTTAAGTGATGTCGCCGGCTGATTGGTGCACGTTTTATTACAGACGTCAACTGGAACCAAGGCCATAACCATAAAGGTCGGCGACGATCAAGGTTACCCTCGTCTTTTTAAGTTTATGAATCTTATAAATAATTTATAAGTTCACGGGTTGTTTTGTGGAAGTTTAAATCCAAATGTTTACATATTACAAAGCTACTATGTTTGGTAAATTAAAAACTTAATAGTTACTTTACGCATGGATTTTTAATTTTAATTTGAATAATTAAAAAAAGTAAGAAATTGTTTGAGATTTAGACAATTGCATATTTTGGTTTAAAGTGATATCAACGCTATTAAATTAATATTCCAATACTATAGATGTATTGTACAACAACGGCAATCAATACAAAAATTGACATTAGATTTGCATAAACAATTTTGTATCTGTGGTCTCCATTTTCGTTATATTCAAACCATTATCAATGAAAGTCTAAACAACCTCTATAAAATTATCCTCGTACAAAACATAATAGTAGTAGTCGAGTTTTCGATCATACAATATACCACATACCTCATACGTTAATAAAATAACTGTAGGATTGCAGGATTGTATAGATAATTACGACTCCTACTTCGCTCGTCGCGTCGTATAGCAAATCTTATCAGGTTTTAAGTACAATCGAATGAAGACGTATTTTATAAAATAACTTATACTGTAATAAAACAAAGTATAAGTTATATACTGTGTTGTATTACAGTATAAGCTACATGTGCTCCTTATTATTATAAGGAACACGTCGAGGTAATATTTAAGACTTTAGAGTATTTCATAGCATTTCTTGACTTCTCAGAGTTGAAGTGACGACTAGGTACATCTTTTTGTCGTAATATATCAGGTTTATTCTGCAGTGATATTACGAATCAAAAACAGAAACCGCTACTAGTTTATAACTCATTTCAACATTATTATGAAATGACAAATCTGTATTAATGTGGTTTTCCTCTCCCTCCCCCCCCCCCTCCTCTAGACTGAGTGCTTGAGGACGTAAGCCTCTGGAGACTAAGAATATTAATTATGACATCGTTATTGCTGTCCTCAGGCCTTCTGTTCGAATATTAATTGAAAGTATTGTTTAAAATCAAAGGATGACTTTTTAGACAAATAATTTCTTACTTATGTAAAACTAAATAAATTAGTTTAGTTCAAATCTCAACAATTTTTTAAAGGGAGCTGAAACAGGTTTCAAGGCCATTGGACCTCATTTTTACTTTTATTCAGAAATAAAATTGATTTCTTGATAAATAAATGTTGTACAATAATTTCAAACAGCTAACTTTTACTTATATTTTAATATTGTAGGTAACAACTATTTTTCGTGCCATGTTTAAAAATGTGTATACATACTCATCTCCATCATCATCATCATCTTCTACTTTTTCAAATTCATGTTATCATTATTTTTTATCTTATTCCTTATTTCTTTGTTTCTGTCTTTCTTTCTTTTAAAATATCATTAGAGTTTTCTCTTTTTCTCCTGGAATATGTTCTTTATCTATGACTTAAAGTTCACGACTATTTAGTGAAAGTACCAATAGTTAAATTTCTGTGTAAAAATATCCCTGAATTTAAGAAATCGTTTTTCATAATCGTCTGATCTCTCTACCTTTCAAACACAAAGCCTATACATTTATTGAACCAATACATGAACCCAAATCATGAAAGATGATTGAAAATGAAAACTAACTCCACGATGCTGCAATTTATAAGGCCGGCGTTGGGAGTCGCTTGTACTGTACTTTGTAGTAGTTATGTAAAGGAGGCAATTCTGCGGCAGCTCACGCACTTCAGTATTAACAGGGATTGTTCTGGGGCGTGTTATTGTAGCGATACTGAATAAATGTTGTCAAGGAATATAATACTTCAACTCTTATAAATTATATAACAAATTAATCTATGAGCAATTTAAAGCGCACTGGAAAACCTATAGTAACAAATTAATAACAATAACAAAAAAAGCGTTAAATGTTCTGGAGAAAATCAACAGATTATTTCACGTGTTTTGTTTAAATTGTTTTAATCTATACCTAATCTTCAAAGGGAAAATAAAACACTATTCATAGTCAAACTTAAATAACCACCATACATAAATAAACGATAAATGAAGTGTATAATTGAGGCAGGCAACGTCAGAAATGAGTTGTCAATTCTATGTTTTGCTAATGTGATCTTAAACAGAATTACTCTGCCTACGTTTGATATTTTTATGTGTCTTCACCGAGGGTGTGTTAGAGAGATTAAATTTTTTTTTTTAATACGTAGGAAAAGATTTAATGGTTTTAGGTTTAAAACCCCGAATCCAAAATTCATACCATATCGGACAAGACGTTCTTCAAAACAACAGCTAATGAGTGTTCACCTTAATATTGTGAGCGAATGAATTTGAAACCATCCAAGAATACTATATAAAAACCAGGTTTATTTATATCTCATATCTACTCCAAATAACTTGGCTTCGATGATAACTGGAAGTTTGAAGGCAATCCTGTCATAAAGCGTGTTGTGATATGATACGGGGAGGTTCAGTGACAGGCAATGCACGTTACACTGCGACAGCCTGACAGATAACACCCCTGCCTGACACAGATTGTCACCTTGTGAGGCAACTTGCACTCTCACGTTGGCAACACCAGTGTCGCTCAGTTCATTGAGGTGGTTCGAGGAAACCACCTTAGTTAGGGTTTATTTGTTTCATTTTAAGACGGGTGTACATATTTTATGGAACTACGAAAATTAGCTCACCCGCAATCCGTTTTAGGCAATAGATTTATTAGTGAAGCAGTTAAATCATTTAAATCATTCCATCTAATATGAAATTAATTAAACTATTATTCCAGTCATCTTCTTGAAGTTACTATAACAAAAATAAGTATTTTTATAGATATTAACAGCCCACAAAATGACACACAAATGCAACACACGCGTTGTTTTTTAATCACTCACAAGCTAATGAAAATAAACATGAATTATTTCTGATTATACAAACATATAAACATGTTGAGGTAATAGCCTAATAGGCCTTTAGTAAAGCACAAATTTATTTTTATAGAACATGGCTGATCATCGCACGGCTTATGCTTGAATCTTTCTTTGGGTTATTATGCATATTAATTTTTACAAATCGCTTGATTTAACAATACATTTTCGTCTATCATCTTAATTAAGTATTTTTTACATTTACTGTATATTCCAATTTGGTGATTTATAATATGTATTATAATTAACATATTTTAAATATTTACTCTTGAAATGCGTATTGCTAAGTCTAGGAAAATTACATTTCATTGAATTACCAAGATACTACTTACATATTACAGTATTTGATTATTCGGATACTCATAACATAAAAAAACATAAAATTGTAAAAATGACATTATTTTCTCAGTAAATATAACGATCACATAAAGTCAATCACTAGCAAACAACCTTCTTTGAACAGGGACTCTTTGAAATTAAAAAATACCCCCGTTGCAGCAGACCTGCATACTCAGCGAATTTCAAGTGCAAAACAACATATTTCGGTCCAACATAGCGAGATTTGACATGTTTTGGTAAGCTCCATAAGAATAACATGGGGAATGAGTATGGAGGTTTGCTGCTACAGGTATATTAAAACTGGGTGGTTTTAATTCAATATTTAGTAGATCTGAACTAGAAGAAGCCATTTACCAAGTTTTATAAAGATATGTTGAGAAATAAGCGAGATATAGAATTTTACTTATTTCCCATAAGGTTAACATTGGGACAACGTACTGTGTTTACCACTTTCAATATCTCGGCAACCAATGGACATAGAGCCATGATTCAAAATACTAAATTGTTTGTTTTTTTGGGCTGAATTCAATGGTGCCAATAAAAATTTGAAAAATTTTATTTTTCTATGTAAAAATCTCAAAAAACCCATTTTTGGGGGGGGTTTACCACCCTTTACCCCCCCTTCCGGTGGTCCGATGGGGCTGGTTTACGAACTCGTCCGAATAATTACTACTTTACACGTCTATGCCAAATTTCATTCCGATTGGACCATTTTTGCGCAAGTTATCGTGCTTAAAGACACACATATATATATATATATATATATATATAGATATATATATATATAGATATATATATATATATATATATATATATATTTATTTATGAAAGTGAACGAATGGTGTTTTTGCCATCTGAGGACCTCAAAAAGAAAGGTTATGATGGTTTTAGGCTTAGGTCTTACCATGAGACCTACGGTAACAGCTTCTTCCCTATAGGGGAAATTCGCTAAAATCTACAAAAGGTCTTCGGAGAATTTTGGAGGCCATGTAATGTAATTTAAATGGACAAACAAACTGCAAAGTTCACTAGCGCCGGCTTGTAATCTAGTCTTCACGTTCACCTAGGTTGTAATCATTGCCAAGTAATTTGACTTGAGAGCATTGTGCAACTACCAAATAGGTAAGATGGGGTATATCTGTCATATTTTTTATTTTATTTTATCTATTTTTATTTAATTTGTAATTGACCAGTGATGGTCTAATGATGAAATGCAAAATTACCATATTGTTTTTATTGATGAATATCCAAGTAAACAACCACCATATTAGTAAAACTATCACGAAAAACATACCAACATTAATTAATTACCATTCATTTACATCAATCGTTAAATATTTGAATTTATATGTGGAAATCTTGTCATCTTCTATTGCATGTAAAGCTCTCCATTATTCTGCGGCAGAGAGGGCGAGGCTGGCCAGAATAGTGTTCATGCTAATAAAGGTAATATTATTACTCAGTGTTTGCTCGGCCTACTTGCTTACTCTACTAACGATTCATGTTTTTGCATGTCTGTTACGGTAGCTTCATTGGACTTCAGAGCAAAATAATATGTAAATTATTTCTACGTGTAAAGTACGATAAAAAGAAGAGTTTACCAACTAAATGTTAGTACCTGGCAGGTAACGATGTTGTTCATGAGAAGAGTAAATATTTATTGCAAATCATATTGTAGATATGAATGGTCTATTTTAGAGAAATATCGATACATTTATTCTCCATAAATAGGCATTACAAAGTTTTAAGGGGTAGTTTTCTTGAATGATACTCATTGAATTTAAACCATTTTTATCATGAAAGGTAAACAAATAGTTTCAGTTTGTATTCTACGCACCTATGCACATAATGCTTTTATGTATAACCAATATCATGTGGTTAAAATGTATTACAATGGATGGAGTACTTACAGATAAATTCAAAAGTCCGCACGTCAAATGAGGCTAAAAACAAATTTGGGAAAAATGCTTGCAAAGTTTTAAAAGTCCCATTGCTTCAAAAATGTTTTACATTTTTTTTATCTAAATATTGTCAGATTAGATTAAAAATGCATATGTATGTTCAAAATTAGATGCTGAATAAAAAAAATGTAACATTCCGTTAAAAAAAAATAAAATTTTAGGAAAACGCTTTCTTTGATAGTGGTGGATCCCATTAACGAACATTTTCCTTCTTAAGTAAGAAAAGTTGATTTAGAGCCACAAACCCAAACCAAAATCAAGTATTTTTTTTTATAAAACAGAGTTTTAAAGATCAAATAAAAAAGCTTGAATAAAAAGTTTGGACGAGTTTTATGCCAAATCATTTGATTAACAACAATCAGTTGCATATCATTAAGACTTTTATCAATATTACTTATGTAGTTATGCTACGCCATACTTAATCATATCCCCAACAACATGTTTAAAAATTTACCAGACAAGTCCGAAATAAAAAGGAGTTAAAAACAAAAAGCATGGTTATCAATGTTTGAAGTTGGAGTTGAAGTTTGATTTTAGGTTGAATTTTACATTTCAAAAAGTTGTATAAGTCGTTAAAAGTTTAGTTTCATGAGGGCGGGGTTGCAGATGGTACGGAGCCATGGCCGCAGTACACAGTCGTAACAGCCTCGCGTTATTGGATCGTAAACCGGTGTACAAAGAAGAGTCATAAACGAAAGCGGGCAAAAAATGAATTGTTTAATCTAACGAGAGTGCGCATTTTAAAATTGTACGTGAATAAAATATTTATAAAATATTAGAAAAATGTATAACCCTAGGATGAATAAAATGTAAACGAAAATTATTCAGGCTTTTTACGATACTACAGACAATATTAATAAAGTTGTTTACTTATAAAACAGCGTTGATATCTTTGATGACTGAAAATTTCTTATTGTTTGCCGGATATTCTAAAAATTAATTAACTAGGTCCTCTTGAAACTAGTCCAGCAAACAATAAGCAATTTGATATCTAAAGATAACGTAACATGTCAGTTAAAAACTAAATAGTTGAAGTAAATAGAATGTACATTTTAGGGGGGGGGGGGGTGTAATTTGTCCTTATATCGGCTTTATAGTAATTTCTAACTACAATTGGTATTAAAATTAATTACAGATACTCTCAATTAAAGCTTTAAGGACAGTATTTTCCAAACACTCCAGAAGCTTTAAAAAATTACCTTAAAATTATATAGCGAGTTTCTCATAACGAAGTTATTTGAAGACAACTATAAATCTGTACTAAATAAGAGTTGAAATAAAAAGAGCCGGATTTTAAATTGGATTCCGTTTGATATCAATGTTATTGAAGAAATACTTTCTTCAATGTGTTACCCGGTAAAATTGTATCATTTTTACATGAGTTTTATAACTAACGCTTTCAGATTTGCTTCTTATACATGTAAGTAATATTACGTTATAATGACGTTATGTAAAGGGATGACAAATGATTCATTTCATTTATTTTAAGTACCAAAAATTAATTTGCTCATAAATCCTAGTCTGCTAATATTTGACTTAAAAAAATAATAATTTCGTAAACATGAACACTGATGATCATCACGTGGAAAAGGGCAAAGACGAAAGGCCAAACAATAAGCAAATATGAATGTTAGTGCTAGATAATATTTTTGAGCTAATAAAAGGAATTTTGCTATTAAAAACAAGAATGTTACCTTGTTATTCGAAAATAAGCCCAAACGATTGCGGAAGGGAACGTTATCATAAAGTTCAACGTTAAAACCATGTGACGACATGTAATTGGTACTAAACCTACATAACAATGTTAACGGCCCACGTTCACGGCGACAGGGACCTAGTGAGGTTTCACATTAGTGCACACAGCGTAGTGGAGTTGAATGTTTCTTGGTTTAATATACACCGAAACAAATTTAACCTACAATTGAGAATTGCGATAAGCTGGCATTATTAGTCCCAGGCCCTCTCACCATGTGATATTTTAGACTTGTTTTACTTAGCAATATGTGATCAATTTAAACACATATTCCTGAACTAAGTCCCACAGACCGAAAAAACACAGTGTTACGTCTTGGAATCGTTGAGGCCTGTGAGTTGGGCTGTCATGTCTAATTTTTTTTTGCAGGTAACGTTTTAATTTTAACACTCTAGAAATTACGTTGAATCAGTGGATATTTTTTCTAATGACATTGGAAGAAACTGTTTCAGTTTAAGTATCTCGTGGTTACCTGCAAAACTGCCTATGTTTGTCTAAACGTATTTTATTAGGCTGTGAAATTTACCAGTTTTTTTTGGGGCACGGTGTATTTTTTATTTCAGCTGCAATGATTAATAAGTGAAATAGCATGTTTTTATTAATTCATTAAAAAGGCGCAAAGTACGGTAATTCTTTATTCACCTTAAAATCATATTTGAATGGAGCATGACATTCAACAGTTTTTTAAGGCAAGCATGTTGCATAACTGTTTCGAATTTTGGACAACCAGTATAATTTAGGCTTTCAGAATGCATACAGATTGTAACAGATTGTACAGGTTTCAATGATTTTTCCATATTCAATATTATATTGGAAGACTCAACTCCACCAACTTAATAAGGTTTCATTTTCATTTATATTTAAATTTTTTACTTTCTTTTATAACATTAATTTCGCTTATGTAAAATAACATGTTGAGGGCATTTTTAAAATTAAAATTGCAGGGTAAAACTTTTCGTCATAAGTAAATAGGAATATTTTACACAAAATTGCCTCTACATGAAGATTCATGCAAGGTCATAACTATATAAAATGGACATTACAACACCTTATTATTAAATCCCAACCTTATCATATGTCTTCAAGATATTTTAAATTCAGATCTATATTCTAAATTGTTGGTTATTTAAAGAAATTCACAAGTTTTTTTGAAATATTCAGTAAGTAAAATCATTTATTAAAATCAATGGTGGGGCATGGCAATAAATTTTATGAAAGTCGTCCAGTTAAATATTAAATTAAACTTTTTAACTGGACACTGCCAAATTATTTAATTATGGCCATGAAAGTGACATATGTTTCCAAACCGATTCAAAAGAATGTTAAAAAATGTTATCTGCACTTATTTAATCTAATGTATTGTAAGTAATAATAAACATTTCAATAAGAGACTGTGAAGGGAGTTCCGAGTAACAAAGAGACCACATTTATTATTACCTATCATCTTTTACACATGAGGTGATTTTGGACAATCATGTGACATTTAATACATCACGTGGCATCACGATATTATGACTGTCATTTTTTACAATCCTCGCTCGGGATTCCAGCCCTCTATCTCTTACGCTCTTTCTACATAACAATATTACAGAAGTATTAAGCAGCACGATTATAAATTTTCTTTTTTATTATGACCTAAATAAATATGTCACGGATTCCCCGAAAATATTATGTTATAATTATTTAGTAAAGACTCTAAGAAGAAAAGAACCACTCTCTGAAATGTCAGTTATTCTGAAATTACGTAAGATAGTGTTCTATGTAAGTTTTTTTTTTATATTTAGAGTTTAGTTTTGATTTTCTTTCTTGTAATTAAATCAATATAGTTAAGGATACTATTAACAATGACTGCAAACTAAGTTCTGTGGTGTATTGATAGATTGTTGATTGACACATCCTTCTTATGATAAGTAACCTTCCTCATAGATGAGAGCAAATTATTTTGGTCTAAATACGTTCTTTACTACTATCAACAATATTTTGTTTAGAGGGCTAGGTATGAGAAGTTTTATGACTCTTTCCAAATAACATTTCAAATTTAATTAATTACAATTTTTTTTGTTGCTTTAATTCCCTCACTACCCACCTGTAATCTTACAGATTTACCAACATTGTTGCGAAATGTGAAAAAGTTCTATGAAAATAAAAAAAGACCTAATCCCGCGTCTGAGTTTTACTAGCTTTTTATGTTCTCGGCCTATTAAATTTATGTTTTAACTGTACAAAATACAGGCAATAAGTGAGGCAGCAATGTATAGTCAGTCGCACCTGCTAGTGTCTTATCATGAACGAGGCTGCAAGCCACTCCGGAAAGTAAAATCCTGGATTATTGTATGTTTGTCATTCTGAAAAATATTACGTCATATCGGGTTTTAATGGTCATATGGTTTATAATTTTTGCATTCAGTAAACCCTTTTTTAATACAGAAAAATGTTATCTAACATCACGGAATATAATCAAGATTTAATTGTAAGATAAAAAAAATTAAGGTGAACGCACCAGTAGCCGACACTGCTCCAATGCCCGATAGTCATGATTTATTTGCCTTATAATGCGGTCTCCTTACAATATTTTAAAGAAGATAGATTTTTTAGAGAAATTATGTTTATTCTTAGTATTTGAATAAAAATCAGTATCATATAGCTAAAATTCAAAATGGTTCTTTGAGGTCTATTAAGGCTTCTCTAACCTAACCGATAGCTTCGCTTTTGACGTTTTCCTTATCAGAACCGTTAAGGAGGTAGAATATAACGTTTTATTTTTATTTCAGACGTATTCATCAGTGTTATAAAATACACCTTTGATACTTATAATTTTAATAGTGTATGACACTAAAACTATATTAGTGTCAGGCATGAGACAGGTAACAAGAGTTGAGTTAATTTGAACAATTTTGAAAAAAAAATTAAAACCCCTTTTTACGATAACTTGGGAAACCAAACTAACTTAAGAATCACAATATTAATGATATTGGTTAAATTCTTAACTTTACGAAAGCACAGGTTATTGAGTGCACATGATTTCTTAAAACGTCAGGCACCGGTTGAATCAAATATAATTAATTAAGTAACAATGTGAATTTATTTCCTCCAGCTGCATAATACCGGCATTTAACTTGATGTCGTCAATTACTCTTTGAGCCACTGTAATTGGTGGTTTTCAATCCCCGATAATGATGAACATCGACCACCAATCCGGACCCGACTGTGTTTAATGGTCACTGACAACCACAAAATGTTGTATCTAATCATTAAAAATCTTCAAAGCAACAAACTAATATTTAAAAAATCAGTTGATGTAATCAACCGAAAAACATTATAAGATTATGATTGTCAAGTTTAAGCCTTTTTATTTGTAAATAAAAAAACTGTATCCTATGTAATTTTAATTTGGTTAATGAATTTGTATCGGTCGTATTTTATCTGAGCTAATTAAAAAAATCAAATAAACCATCGACCAAGCAAGACTTATATTGAAATAAAACCAAAATAATATTAAAATCGTAGATATCTGAAACATGTTTAGTTGGTATATTTCTAAAAATAACTAGAAAACAATCAAATCGTGCAAGTGAGTAGTTGTAACTTATATTATGTTCTTTAAAAACCACCACGGTAATAAGTTCTGTTTAATGTTTTTATTATTACGTCCCACCTTCACATCTCAAGATGCTAGACCCAGCCCAGAACGGTTTTGCACATTACTTCAGGCTAGAATTAATGGGACACAGTTTAAAACTCCCCAGGATTATCACATAGGTATAAAGGCTATTTGTGATTGGTGGGATTTGAACCCGGGGACTTCAGAGACCGAAGACCCACCCGCACGCTAACCACTAACCAGACAAATCCCTAGTTGTGCCTAATTCTATATTAAGGTTCATGAATTTAATTTTCCTTATTTTAATGATTCTGCCGACACCTTTAGCAATAGTAATAGTAATTTAAACTTCTATTTAACATCCAAACTACATAAAAACAGCATGGTAAAAATTTAAATCTAATATAATTTGATAGACCTTGCGTACTACTCATGAGATACATATTAAACAAAATTAGATCAATAATTATAATTACCTACAATTCTTATCATCCTAATATATTTAATAGTCTATTATCAAGGCTGTGTATTATTTTCAATAAATTGCATGAAACTTTAAAACAATCTTTGGGTAATTACTAATTTTACTGATGTGTGTATTCCAAATACATATTGTGATCAATCAACAAATTCACTTACCTTATAGGTTACTCTTAATACCGTGATAATGTTCTCGTAAATTAATCCTTGACTGAAACCAAGACTGTGTGTATGAGGATATTTTGAAGTAGGTAAAACCTGATGGGAGAAATACAGCTAAGCTTAAAATTTGGGGAAGACAGCCCGCGGATTTTAACCGGAATGGAAGTAAGATTTCGAATGTATGAGTTGAAAAGGCCTTGTAACAGAAAATACTAGCTGATTCAATTTCAACTACGTGGTTTAATATTTCCCTAAAATATTCATTACCTTTGAGATAAACCCCGAAATCTAACTAACAGGTCTCTGGGAAAAAATTAACAAGCCTGTCAAGGAACTTCCCCGTCTCCCTTTGGCATCTACCCTCTCATATTCGTAGGCGCTGGCAAGGAAAGACACTCGTTTGAACATAAACACGCTTACTTGGATCGTAAAAATGTGCATTTACTGTGTAAATAATTATAGGAGAATAGAAAGTTACAGAGGCTTGAAGGTGAATTTTTTCTGCTTCAATGATTTATGTTCCCCTAATCATTATTGTTTGAAAAAAATAATTCATTCATAAATATATTTATTATTTTGAAAGAAACGTTTAACGTGAAAAGTGATTTTTCACAGAAATTTAATCGTGGTGGAAACATTGGTTTTTATCTCACTTAATGAAAACTTGCCATCAAACTGACAGGTTAATTAAACTTTAAATGACCGAGTAAAATTTAATGACTTGTCATAAGCCCATCATTGCACTATTTTATGTCACAAGTTCAGTCTACTATTTTAGGGGGCAACTTAGTTAATGGAAATTTTTTGATACTCGTCCACCTTACAAGCAATGTTTGATTTGAGGCAAACTGCGTTCTGGGACCTCTTTCTTCAGTTTTTAACCTATTTTTAAAACAATTAAATTCATTTTATTTTGCAAGAGTTTTTTGCCACAAAAGACGTTGACGAGTTATTGTTTGGAGGGAGTTTACCGTGAAAAACTATTGCACGGAATAAGCGAGGGTAAATTATCGAACATTATATTTGCGAATGCTATTATATTTGCAGAATATGTACTGGTAAAGATGTTAAGATCATGTGCATGGTCGGCGAAATTAAATGTATCATAAATGACGATCGTGCATAATAGACGGCGAATAAGCGTTTTTTGTCTCGAGGCAAGCCAAGTGTTAAAAATCTTGAAGATTAAATTCAAAGGCTTGAATACTTTCACAAAATGAAATATATTCTTTCATCCTTCCATGAAATTTTTCATCCATTCTACGCTTTTCATTTATATTTGCTCCAACACATGCTACTTGAGTAAAAGGAAATAATTAAAAAAAATCTTAGTTCGATACTAGGATTATTCTTCATATTATATTTTAGGTAAGCTTATAGCTTATGAAACTCTTGACTGTTGTTCACTCAACAAAGCAATTATCGTTAGTGAGTGGAAATTACTTGAATTTTAGGGAGTTTCGTAATCCACGGTATATCAAAACGATAAACGTTAAAAGGTGAAATCAGTAGATTTTATAGATGTAGCACAATGTTAAAGAATAACGTTTAACGTTTATAGTATTGTTTTACCGTGGACAGAAAAAACTCCCTTTTAAGTGCAGCAAGCCGCTAAAAGAATTCGGTAAAATTCTCGCCTCATTTATCACCAAAGATTTATTGAAGAGGACAGTCAGGTGCCAAGTCATAAATTTCCTATTTCTCTATATATAAATCACTTTTTGCATACTTATGGTTAATCTATGTAAACTTTTTTTGTAAACAGAAAGGACGTTTTGAACATGTGTGATACATAAAACATGTTAAGTACATAACTAACGAGTAAGTGCATAGCTCAAACAATTTTTACTGTATTTCCCATTTTTCAAGACGAACTTAATGTTGCAGGAAAAAATAGCTAGTTTTGGCGTTCTACTCTAAAACTACATTGCGATATGTTATCAGGTCGACAGCGTGTGCTGATGTAGCGAAGTTGTGATTTATGGCCCTTTAAACAATGAAACTGCAGTACAATGGCGGCCGAGTTAAAGGCCATTCTATGACCTCAGAGTGGGCATTTAAATGGCAGGTTTAATAAAAAGTAAAAATTTAAGAAGGTTATTAGAGAAGGTTATAATAAACTGTACAAGCCTAGTCTTACGAGGTTTGCTTTTGAATAATCAAAAGTAGTAGAATTGAATAAAGTGTGCAAAGCATTCTTTAAGAAAACGAATTCGTCAATATCAGTCATAAAATGAATATGATAAACGAAAATCAGTAGAATAATATTATAAAATATTCATTTCGTCGTCGAAATGCGAAAGCACGTATGGCTAACCGAAGGCTTTCGGCTTCATGAATAAAGAAGACTGCTAAACTGTGAGGTTGGGATATTATACTTGCTAATATTATCTAATATAATAAAAGGAAAGTGCTCCTCACACTGAATCACAATAAATCAGTTCAAATAATGAGTTTTTCGAAATAACAATTAGAAAATGCATTATTTTATCGAAGCGTAAATAAACTTTGTATCTTAAATATTTTACTTCAAATGAATGTAAATCGTTTTACATCTCAATCATGCTGCTTGGGCAATATAATATAAAACTGTAAGTAGATTCGTTTGAGTCATTACAAGGCTCCAAGAAGTTTTTGTTCAAACGTCGGTCTAGATTGTAAGTATTATACGCAAGAGCACAATGTGTCTATAATTTAAGGTTCCATATTATCGGCTTACATAATTTAAATGAATAATGTTTGATTTAGTGGTGATTTCCAATTAGTTTTTCATAAAATTTTGTTTTTACATCTTTACATCGTTTATGTAGACTCCAGATCCCAAAATTTTATGAAAATTGTCAAGTTTCCGCAAAAGATTCATAGCAGTAATTTGGAAAAACCTGGTACAACCGTTAATGAATTTATTAATGACCTTTTATTAATTTATTTACACATCTGGACGGTGTGACCGGTAATGTTAAAATACTAGAATACGTTACAGCTTAAATTATTTTCAGGTATTGATAATCATTTGAGAACTAAACTTAAAAATACCTTGATATAGCTTCAGGCACTGAAAAAGTTTGAAAAGTTTGTCTGCGATAGGTAAACTAGTCATAAGAGGTCAGACGTTTAAAATTTCCATCGTTTCTATTGTAGGGGTAAAAGTCCTTATTAAACAGGTAAATTTTGAGATGAGTATATATTTAAGCTATTGATGTTATTGGTGAGCAGTATTTGTAAGAAAAGTGAGCATAGCAAGAAAGTGAAAGAATAGCACTTTTCGAGATAAAATTGATCTTAATTGAGAAAATTGACATTTCCAATTAAATTATGATCACAAGCAGTCATGTTGCCCTTTCAGTGATAGTAGTAACATTGAAAGTGCAGTTGTAGCTGAAAACAGCTCCTAACAACCACGGAGTGGTATTGTAGTCTTTTATTCTGTTTTCTTGTTAAGTTAACGCTTGCCTATTTATTTGCTAGCTAAATATTTTAAGACAGGAACGATAATAAATCACGCACAATAGAAACAAAATCAGAACTGGAAGAAAGTGAGAGGAAAAGGATGTGAGAAGAGAGGGAGAAAGTAAGAGCGAGAAGATAAGAGAAAGATAAAGGGAGAGAGGCACAGAGAGGTATCGGACTGACACGATATGGCCGATGTAATTGACTGATGTCACCGCCCATTGCACGGCGCCTCGTCAGCTGCGCCCTGATTGTCCACCACTGATTTGGAATTCACTTCGCCAATCAATCTGTATTTTCATTCGACAGTGAAACTCCGCATTGTGGTAACGCTTTCAACGCGGATGGCTTCAGCTGTTTTTTTTTTATTTTTTATTGTTATTTGAGAGAAGTTTTACTATACTTTTTCGTTAAAGGATGATTATTTGGCCCTTTTATTGTGATTGATTATTGTTGTATGTCAGGATTATTATTTCTAGTTTTTTTTGGACTTAAAAAAATTGAGTTATGGATTGTTTTTAAATACACAATTCCTGTAATATTTTACAGAGATACGTTTTAGAAAATTTTCTTCTTTTTTTGTCACTTCTCAAATAACTTTGTTCATCTTTTATTATTTTAGAGGATTTTACTTCAGTAATAACAAATCTGGTTTTCAAGATGTTTTAAAACTAAATTATCTAGCCTTGATAATAAAGCCATACAAATATAAATAAATAAATATTTGTATTTCAGAAAAGTACAATATCTTATACAATACTACAGATTGATCACTTGTGTTGCTTACAGCATTGCATACATTACAGTACTTTGGTACCTATATTCACTTGAGTAACATTTAATTGTCTCAAATTATGACATTCACTCATACATAGATACATACATACATACATACATACTGTGCATATAGATAAATATTTAAAAAATCATTAATAAGTATAAAAATGTAAAATTAAATTATTCTACTTCACCGATATATATGTACAAACAAACTCGTAACTTTAATTATTACATAACTTAAATTGAAAAAAATGCAAAATTGATTAAAAAACATTTACAACACAAGTTTACTGACTGTATTAAAAAAGAAACATTACATTAAAATTATAAAATCAATACTCATAAACAAGTTGATAAGGGCATACATACACGTGAAAAAAACATAGCTACGTTGAATAAAGATAAAATTTCTAAAAACTAAAGCTCTTTTTTTTAAATGTCAGCTTTTATTCTGCAACTATCATGAGGTAATTGTATGTACCTATACAGTACATACAATTACGCACATACATACACATACCGACTTGAACACATACAGTACATACATTTACTGAGATGAGTGTTAATATAAGAAAGATTGAAACGTAAAAGAAAAGATTGATTAAGGAAAATGTGGGGAGGAGAGTTAAATAGTAGTATGTAGATTATGATTATATGGCCAACAATTTTCATGTGTCTAATATATCTGAAATAAACACCTTAGAATTGATACTGAAAGTGTTAAAGTGATTTTCTTTTGTATTTTATGATCCTCCCTGTGAATGTATAGATAAAGATAGTTTTTAAGGGTTTACAAGTACATAATAAAATTAAAGCTAGTATATAGCTTGGGAAAGATTTTTGAATGATATACTATGAAGTTTATAAAATAAACACGTTGATACAAATAAATAAATAGATAAATAAAGTCGTTATTTACAAGCGTGTCTCATCAAAGTTGTTTTACAAACTGACTCAAGTCATCTTAGTCAGTTGGCTATTGTTACACGCATATATTATGGTATGCTGGTTAAATATAAAGTGAAAATTCTAGTTATTAATACATATATTTTTTTATATAACTTTAAATAATTTGTGAAACTGATAATCCTTGTATAATGACAAATTGAATAAAGTTATAGTACACTAAAATTAACGATCTTCCTAAATCTCATAATATTGTGGATTGCTATAGCAAAAAACTTGTTTTAAATTTATGTGATTGTTTGAAATTTTTGGAAATAATTCTAAACATTTTTTTGAAACTGATATTCGTATGGAAGTAACGTTAAAAAATTAAGGACATTTTTACTCATTTTGCCGCATGGCTTTGCATTCCTGCTACTGTCATATGTTAATGGTCATTATGCGAATGATTATACGAACATCCCGCTCCACGTCCTGATTGTATTCATTAACATGAAGATAATGCATGAACCACGAATAAATATTATAACACAGTATTGGTTTGGGGATCAACTTTTTCATCTTTTTTTCTTTAGAGGAACCAATTTATATTTTATTAATTTAATTAAAAGATATATTTATTATTTTATTTTATTTTATTTGTAAAATATGTTCCAAATAAACTCAGTTTCTGGGTTATCATGATTTCGTTAAACTTGTGAGGGTTGTTATATTACTACACATAGATTTTTTTCCTTCTCAAAGAGTTCAAAAGCAGACTTTTCAATTTGAAAACCTAAGCTATTACTCAGTTACATATCTGATGCAACTATTAATTTATCGGTATGTAAGTGTAACAGGGCTTCAAATGCTTGAACGCATTACACAACACTGCATGCAGATCCACACACCCAGCCTGTGGCCCATTGACTGGCACCCTCGAACCACGCAAATTACTCCATTACTCCGCTCCTCGCTAGGCTTTGTTCGCTAATATAGTGGACCGAGCAACGCAGCGTTTTGATGTATGATAATTTGTGTTAAGGGCATAGGCGTCGCGTGAACCAAACTTTTTGGAGGGCACAACTGACCGGGGGGCCTGGGGGGATGGAATACCCCCCAGACAATCGGGGGGGTCCGGGGGTCCTCCCCCGGAAAATGTTGGGGTTTTCATATTCAAAAGTCGGGTTTTCAGCCTTAAAATCTGCAAAATATACAGCACTTAAAACCTTAGTTTTTTTACGATTTTCAAAGTAAATTTGCGGGAAAAGTTCCACTACATACTACTTAGATTTTTAACACATGATTGTTGAAGAATGTTTACCTAAAACCATTGCAGTTATTGTTTTCTATGTTAAGAAAATAGGCGGTCAAAAAATAACTCATATTCACGATTCCCCTACTTTCCTGGCCATTTCATTGCCGTTAATGTCATTCTCGTCTGCAGCTTGCAGGTTGAACGCCAAGTTAGTGAATGACAGAATGACAGGCACTAGGCGCAGCGCACAGAGTGACCAACATTCGCCCAGTCAAAGAACGGGCCTACTCAACGAATGTATATCTCTTCATCCAATCTCTTTGTTTAGCCAAATAATTAAACTCATATCAACTGAATGTAATAATGATTAAATATAAAAATACAAGAGAATTTGAACGATTGATATGGTAAAAATAAACATCTAACTTCAAAACAACTGGTTTAAATTACTTATGAGTATAGAAACGACTTTAGAGAATAGCAGAAAGTAATTTTTATTTGGCTTTTTAATGTTGTTCAGCAGCTACAAAAATAAACTTTTTTATGTTGGGGGGGCACGTGCCCCCCGTGCCCCCCGGCGCGACGCCTATGGTTAAGGGAGTAAAGTACATCAATATCTAACGGTGAAAATGTTGGCATCCGAGTCTTGCCAGAGGCGACAATTTTTACGATTTGTAAATTAATATCTCCCGATGCGATACAACTGCACTAATTAAGGAAACACCAAAGTTTTAGCAAAAGTAAGGTGATGAACATTCTTCAGGAAATTTCTGATTGGCTCTCTCAAAACTGTTTAAATTTAAATTGCTCCAAGACTAAATTTTATCTTTTACGACTAAAAACAGGACTGAACTAGCTGAGTAATTTTTATGCCAAATAATGAAACCAGTTTAAACTCAAAAAGAGTCAACTTTTTGGGATGTAGTTTAAGCGACAATTTGAAATGGCAGGAACATATATTAGTTATAAAAAAAACTTATTACATCTCTCTTTGCCATTCAAACGATAGCGAGGATTGCTGATGTAAATACAAGCCTCCAAGTTTATCAATGCTATTTCTTATCAATCTTTAGGTATAGCCTAATTCTGTGGGAGGGACATCTGAAATAGATAAAGTATTTAAATTATAAAAACAAGCTATCCGTGCAATATTTAAGTTAAAATTCCGGGAGTCATGCAAACCACATTTCAAAAATCATAATATATTAACTGTGCTATCTTTATAATTTTTTGATTTTTTTTTAATAAGCATCCACAATACTTACTAATATAAATCTGGGAACGCAAGAAACGAGAAATATAAACACACTGCGGTACCCAAAACACAGACTAGCATTATTCTAAAAAGGACCATATTACATGGCTATAAAGTTATTTAATAATTGCCCTGTAGTAATGATAAAAGGAGCCAAGAAAGTTTTATTCATAAAAAATTCAAAAGACTATTTATTACAAACCTGTCCTTATACAAGTAATGAATTTATTTACAGTTAACTAACAAATCAAATGTAAGGTGGTTGGTATCAACATTTTATTTTTTATTTTATTTATGAAATTTTAACTATTGGGTCCTATGTAAATAGTTAAGTAAAAGTGTGTAGAGGTTAAGTAAATGAATGACGTAGAACCTGTTGTATGAGCTATGCTCAATTTTTTATTTTATGTGACGAATAAAGAGTCTGTGTTTGAATTTGAATTAACTATATTCCTTTGACAAATGAATTAATTTAACCCATATAATAAAATTGATCAATATCAATTCTTTAGTAAAAAAAACTTAAAGTTTTTTATTTCTCATCTAAAATAGTTTTACAGTGATTAAATATCCCTAATTTTATCGTTAGGGATAAATATATAAAACGCGCAGTTGCGTGTTAACCACAAAAAATAATATTCTTTTGTTGAATTCTATAATATTCACGAAGATAGTTTGAAAAAAATTCTTCTTTGATAGTTGATGACTATCAAAGAAAAATTCCAAAGTCCTTCCGACTCTAAATCTTATTTTTTTAAAGAACAAATATGATATTTATTAGGTTTATAAATCCTTTTTTAAGAAAACTATTTGTAATAGAAAACTTTAAAAAATAGTAACAATAGTTAAACTTAAAAAAAGTTTAATGTAAATAAATAATACAGTTCTTACACAGAAACGTCTTTAATTCGAATGGAATGAAGGTTCATAAGCGTTAAATCAATATAAAATACCACGAATTTAGGTAAAACCTATTAAAAGTAGAAAACCCGTGTGAGTTTTCACTGCAATGCAATCAACAGCTATCAAAGATTCAGTGATCTGGGAAAGGATGGGAACAAAACCAATCATTGAAGTAAGCTGGTCACACAACGTGTCTTGGGAATAACAGGATCTTCATTTAGTTTCTTGCAGCCGAAATGCTCTAAAAATTCATGGCTTAGAAAGAGTTAGCTGACTGCTTCGTTATCTCTTTTTTTATAGCTAAGAAAAACAAATTGAACTTTTTAAGTTGCTTTTCATATCCTTTACTTGTAGATTTGTTTTGTATGAGAGCTTCAAAATATTTGTTTCAGTATATTTGAGAATTATTCGAGTAAATTATTTTATAGTATGGACTTACATAAAACAGCAAGACACTAGTAATAAGGAAAAAAAAACATTAATTGTAGCAAGTAAATTAAGGATGTTTAGCAAATTAATTATAGCATGAAAATAGTTAATACACTATCAATTCTTATCAATTAAAAACTTATCAAGAAGATTCAAAGGACGGTGTGAAAAAAACATCAGACACGTTTTGAAGATTAAATCGTACTCAAACTTTTCAAAAATTGGTATTAAAACAATTGGGAAATTTCGGATCATGTAGGATTCAGCAATAGCACATACAAATATTAAAAAACGATAATGCCCTATATTTTATTATTTAAAAAGCTTAAAGAATCCTTTTAAATTTTTTTTTGACAATAATGTTGTCATTGCCCAAAGACGTTGTTGCGAATTCAAGAAGCGGTGAAGAAGGTAAATTTCCGGTAGGTCGCCGCCGGCTGAGCCCTCCGCAAATATTGGTTCGCTTGTGCAAAATCTTCTCTCCAATAAACTAATCAGGCCAAGGGATTTTCTTACCAACACAAACAAGAGTTGATTTTCCAATTATATTTGACTGATAGATTTTTATTTTTATTATAATCGATATTAATATTTAAACCCTTGCTTCTTAATTGATCGAAAGTTGTTAGTATTCCAATTGATATATAAAATATAAAAATTGGCGTAATATACAGTACTATCATATGAACAAAATTTTACAAATTATTAAATAAACAACCCACAATCAGCTCACAGCCCACGAATTTTTTGACTACAGAATACTTTGTAATTTATACAACATACAAGACTTTCTATCCTAAAATACCAGCTACTATAACTAGAAAAATTTAAGAATAATAAACAAATGCAAAGATGAAAAAACCTGTCATGCTTTTAATAGTGCAAAATACAAAAAAAAATAGTAAAAGACACACATAAAAATATTTTCAGTATTACTTTATTTATAATTCAATAAAATAATAATGCTAATCATTTAAACTAGAGTTAGATTTTTTGCATTTTCATAGATGTTACTCAGTCAATAACATATTTTGTAATCATTTTATCTATTAAATTTTAAGTAAATTTGTTTGTTTTCAAGTTTTATGATATTATGATCTAAATCATAGTCAGGAAAAATCATCTCATAAACATCCAGGAGCAATTCAACTCAATTACACGTTGTTTTATGGCACGCATTCTCAAATAATTGTAATTATAATTAGTGCAGTAAAATGTGGCCAAAACAACCTTTTGATTGGCAACTGGTGTACACCTGTAGAATTTAGAAAACTTATTTCAAGCTCTGCTCTTGAAAAGAGATCCTTTTGATTACCCAAAAATTAAGTCGTTTTACCCCAACATTCAGCACGAATGAAAAATCATTTTCAAAATGATGGCTTTTTAGTAATCGCTTTAAAAAATGTTTCTCTTTAAACCAAAGATATTCAAAATTAATAAAAATTTGATTGTGAAACATAAGTACTGTAACGGATTCTCATTTTAAGTATGTCTTGAGAACGGAAATGTATTTTCTAAAAACGGATTGCTGCATTACAATCAGAATCAAAATATAGTTTGTAATAATGTTCCAAAATACTATCTTAACATTTGGGAAAAAACTGTTATCAAATATGGCGGACCCAGAATGGCGGTAAAAAATAGTGGAGTATGTAAAATGTCAAAATTAAGAATTCTCCACCCAACACATTTTTGGTGGTGTTTCGTGTAATGACACGAAACACCACCAAAAATAATGATTTTTGGGATTTCAGATGGAAATTTCAAATGAGTTCCCCCTATTACCAAAAACTCTTCCATGTTGAAACGCGATTTTATGAGGAGTATACAATTAAATTTTTTGGGACTCGACAGATATTTAATCATATTGTTTGAAAGGAGCTTTTATTTAATATTAAATCCTAATTTTACCTGACTCAGTCCTTTTATTGCATCAGTATTAGCAACCTACACTAAATCAGTTACACGTTTAATAATTTCAGTCGCTAAACCGATTGAACTAAATTCAAGCGGGCTATTATTCGATGAGAGAAAGATGAGTGTAAGCTTTGGGGATCAAACCAATTGGCGCAATGCAATTAATGAAATCACTGGTTTGAAATAAGTAAAATAAGCTCTTCGAGCATTGAAAAACTAATTGAAATAATGAATTATAAAGTGTAACTAGTCAAAGTCAAGGAACTGTTGAGCTCCTCGACTGCTGCTAATATTTCATTGATCTGGAAGAACTCTTAAGGAAGGTTTCAACTGACGTACACTTATAACCAATTTTTTTTTTAATCTTTACTCTCTTATTTATTTTATTCAACAAACAAACCAGTCACTGGTTTACGTATTATTAATATTGATATTATAACTTGTTCTTATTATTTTAATGTTGTACTAACAGGGATGAAATCAAAAATAGGAATTATTACGAATTATTTGATGTAGGGAAAGAAAATAATGAATTTATCAATGATTATAGCACTTTAAATATCTGAAATAAAAGAGCTTAAAGGATGCTTTTCGGGTTTTTGGGGTCCGATATCTTTATTTACGTCTTCTTGTAATGAAAATACTGAAAGTTAATTATTTTTACTTGGTAAAACTTAATCAATTTTCAAAGAAAAACCTTTTATCATGATTCGAAAAAATAATTATAAATAACATTAAGGAGTGATGTAAAGAATATAAATCTAGTTCTTTATGAATGCACATTTGATACAACATTTTCTGATAAAATTATGTTTGATAAAATTTATATTCATGAACAATTATATCTGTATTCTTTTCAACGCTTCACACAGTTCTATGAATTCTTATTTTTCCAAATCATAATAAAAGATATTATAGCAGAAAATGTATACGAAAAGTTTTACCATATCAAATTATTAACTTTTGCAATTTTTTTATGACATATAAGCATTTTATAGTTAAGTTCCGGTTATTCTCTCTCCCATTCTTGTTTTATAAAATCAGTTTGAAATCACAATGGTGAAAAGGGTTACCATCCAACCGCAATATTGGAATATGCACGAGTTCTACCTGTACCTTTCTAAAATATTAAGCTGTTGCTTTCTAAGAGATAGAACTATAACTGTTCATTGAAATATCTGGACGTGAGCTTAATTTTACTTAGTTTCAGAAATAAAATTCTCTAAAATATTTATTCAAATAAATCTCTCTAATGTCGTAAAAGCTGTTTGTCGTGCAAATCGAGTGCTGATACTAACTATTTCTATGCCTTGGTTAAACTGTTCAATCGATTTTTTAAGCTGTCAAGTCATTGCAAAGACGTATAGTTTAAGTAAACAAAAATAAGTTATATACAATTTTGGTTCATTGTTATATAAAATTGTGTCCATCATAGGCAAGAGTTGTAGTGGTACCTAATTATGTTTTTAGATCCATTGCTATGGTAATGTAAAGCCCTAAATAAACGATTTTATTCTCATCATTACGTTACATTTCTCTGTTTGAAATTCATTGTGGGTGATCGCGAGTTCAATCAGTAATGGAAAATGCCCACAAAAATTAAAACCAAAACATTACATTTATTAAAAATTCTTAACATTGCATTTATTAGAATTGAAGTTTCTCAATATATCAATCAAATTCATTACGAATTTTGTCTGAAAAAGCTGTAAATCAATCGTTAATTCATGTGATTTCTGCCGAAGAACTATAAAACCATCCATACCTAGAAATAAATTAAACTAATTGTTTTCAATTGGAGATAGAGATACATACTACAAATTTATACCTTAAATAGCAACATACATTATGATCTTTTTTGCTTGGTAAGATAAAATTAAGAACGTTTAATTACTTCCTCTTTATTGGACGTGTGGTGCTTGAGACTAAAATTACTGTATTTGAATGGTACCTATAAAATTGTCGATGAAAAATAAATGATAATGGAGCTAGTTTATTCATAACAAGTTTCATTAAAAAATATAAACGTACGAGAGTCATCCAGAAAGTAAAGAACGTTTTGTCCCTACATCCATCCTATTGGTCCTATCTCCGTGACTAATAGTGAGGCCTAAACCTCCACTCCTGGTCCCAATCTGAGCCAAGTCTCTTTGCCTACCGACCACGCATTACGTTCTCACACCGTTTCAAAATGGCGGCGTCCTTTGAATACCTCACAAAATGTATTTGACATTTGCTTCTTTCAGTTCCTTAATTTTCAAACACTTTCCATCCTAAAAAAATCCCTTAACCTTGAACAAATTTATCCACGTGAGGCCAGGTTAGGGTTATACATGGATTGTCAGAAAATGTCGCACTTGAGGCAGCAAAGTTATGTGAAGTTGCTGCTGCTGCGTGGGACAGACGTCCGTCGCGTCGGGTCGACATGGTTCAGCAGCACCCTATCCTGCGATTGGATTTAACCATGTCGCATGCTTTTTATGGCATGTGAAGTCATCGTAGGGCCTCGCAATAGATTCAGGGTCACCTTTTCTCCTCTAGGATTAAATTCAACACTGAATAAACGTTTTAGGCCGGAAAACCCTATTGAAATTACCTCATTCACATTTGACGGGATTTTCAGTAGGCACCGCGATTTTGAAAAAACTGGAAAAATGAAATGCATGATCGGTCGGCAACGAGACTTGGCTCAAATTGAGTCCGGGAGTGGACCTTCAGACCGCAATTTTAATCGTGGTGTCGGGGCAACAGGGCTAGATTTAGTAACTAAACGTTATTCACTTTTTGGACGACCCTCGTATTACTCATGTCATGTTTTAAAACTAGAAAAATCTTTCGCAATATATTTATCTGTGAAATAATAATATTAGAATAGTAATAGTTCTGAATGAGGGAGATCAATTTATATACTAACAAACCCATTTGTTTCCATGAAAATAATTACAGTTGCCTTAAACTAATGTAATGTGATTATACCATCCTGGTCTTGACAGGATATTTGCAAGTATAATCATGTATCATGAGCAACTACTGTACATATTATCAATATGCATACGAGAAGATGTATTTTGTTGATAAAATAAAGTGAAACATTTGCGTTTTAAACAACCCCGTTTTTTAACAAACGTATGAACAGGTTTTCTGTTTGTAAAGGTTTACATTTGAGCGTATCTTTTTTAAGTCATTGTTCAGTAACCTTTCCTTAACTATATTTTCTTTTACTGAGGCAAGGTTGTTAATACCATGATTAAAGTTAAGCAATAAAAAAATACAGTACTTTATTGCCCGGCCAAAATGGCATTTTTCTCACGCAAATAGGCTTAAGATTTTAATGGGCTAAGGAATAAAATGGGTGACCACAAAAGAATTCCGGTATTTAAAACGTGCCCTAGCCAAACGGTTTGAGTCAATTAAATGAAGGTTGACTTTTTGACATTTTCAACTCATCAAGTTTTATTGAAAAAAATGTTGGCGTTTTTCATCTATATCCATAGAGGTGGATATGTTTGGCACCTCTATCCATTGTTTACTTATTTTTCCTTTTTATGATTTCACGGACACTACTTTAACGCAAAAAGGTCTAATAAGGTTGGCATTTCAGCTTATTTGCTCGGAATTTTTGAAATTCGGTTTATAATGTAGGATAAATTAACTGTGATTGAGCCAAAACAAGCGATTCAGCATGTAATTGCAGTTCAATGGTAACACACAGCAAAAAGCAAAGTGTTATCTGTTTCGGCGATAGGTAGATTGAAAGTAAAGGCCTTCTAGAAGCCTATAGATGACTCTTGATCCTTTTTCTGTTTGGAAAGGTGAACACTTATGTCTACTCTGAAAAAATCTATATTTAAACCACCTTAAATCAGAATCATAAGAGTATGACTCCGATGTCTCTAGGAATGCTCGCCAACACTTGAAAAGAAGTTAAATTTCGTTTAGACCTGTGCTGTACCACTAATGGTGCAAATATTTAGTTATACTGAATTTATATAAAACTCGAGAAAATTAGCTTTAAATAAATGTATCAGACAAAAATCAACACTTATTTTTGCAACAACGCTATTGACCTTCAAAACCCCGGAGTTTCAATTGTTTCTTACGTATTTTCTCTAACAATATATGGTAGGTAATTACCATAAAGACTTTGAGGCTATATCAACTATATTAATTAATAAATTCCGGATCCCGGTAACTTCTTTAAAAAATCATGCCATAACTGACATTGAACCGAATGCAATTACAGTAAAACTTAAAGTTTTCTGGACAGCATTCAAGGACAAAGACGCTTTGCCAGAAATTAGCGAAACGCAATTAGTACGAGAAATGGTGTCAAGAAACGGTGAAACTAAACTGGCATAAAACTAAGTTGTGTACAAAGGCCAGACAGCTCTTGAAGGATGAGAGGTCAAAGCAGCTTAACTGTTACATAATTATTTCAGTTCATTCATTTGTTCACTTGAACCGTTATAGTTATTTAGTATTGTAGCTTGTAGTATTAAAATGTATAGTAACAAATTAGTACCACGCGACCCCCAGACATATTGGCAAGTTTTATTGTCGTCTTCCGGTAAGTTAGCTATTTGCTTGGACATAACTATTTTTGGACATTTCACCTCTTCCATTTTATACAGGGTGTTTGGAAGTTATGGTAAAATATTTTAGTATATGATAGTAGAGGTAAAAATAAGAAAAAAAGTTTATATACAGGTCCTAAATTATTTTTTTCCGTCTGTGTGTCAGTTTGTGATTTTAACATATTTAATCATATCTACGAACCTTTATACGTATAAACTTAAAACTTAGTATATGGATGATCACTATTAAAGACTATTCAATTTTTCAAGAAGCATTAAATTTCTACTTTGTACTGTTTTTAAATGGCGACTGTTTTGCGTTTTCAAAGCTGAATATCTTAAAAAAGGTCAATTTTATAAAATATATACCACAGACAAAAAAGTTGCTAAATTTAATCCAATTAACGCTGATATTGAGATTATGATGATCGGACAACTAAAAATGGAGAAATTTCAAATTTTCCGCATGAAAGCATGCAAATTTCGGACAGTACGAACTAAATAACCATGTTTTTATTAAGGAAAGATACGATTTTTCCGTTATTAATAGTCCAATCACCAAAATCTTACATCAGCGTTAATATAGGGTTAAATTTTACAGATTGTATGTCTCTCGTAAAACATTTCTACAATTTTCTGTTTTTAAGATATTTAGCTTTGAAAACAAAAACCAGTCGAATTTTGAAATGGTAAAGAATAAAAACTTATACTTCTTACAAAATAGGGGTTGTCCATGTACCAAATTTGAAGTTTATACGTTAAGAGGTTCGTGAGATATGATTAAACATTTAAAAATCATAAACCGACTCACAGACGGAAAACGAAGCACTTCAAGGCCCATGTTTAACAAACTTTTTTTCTTATTCTTACCTCTCTTCTAAAATATTTACCATAATTTCCGGACTGAAATGACATGATGAAATCGGTTTCTGATGTCCTTAAATAATAATGCAAGAAACATGTTCGTTGTAATATATATACTGCGCAAACTGCTAATATTAGAACTACTGTATTACGAATAGGGTTAACATATGAGTTATTATGAATAAGACTCATAAATTTGCCTTATTTTTTCTTAAACATAGTCGTACATTTTCCTTCTTACCTAAAATATAATCCAAAGATGAAGTAAATATAGTCTATTCCAAATAAGAGTTTGTATTCTTTTTTTTACCTAAAATATAATCCAAAGATGAAGTAAATATAGTCTATTCCAAATAAGAGTTTGTATTCTTTTGGTTTTCGTTTGGAATATGAATATTGGTTTGAGTAAATCGAGAATGTTCTAAGATTACGGCCAAGTGTCTATGAATGCTAAAGTGGCAATTGCCACAGTGGCTACTGTTTGTTGGATCTCTTTCTGACCATTATCACAGAGAGAACACTGTGTTTAAAAGAAATGTATCCAAGTTCCTAGATGTATGTAATTTTAAATCACGTCAGATAAAACAATAATGTGTATTATAAATTTTACCTATATTAAGTTAATACTTCAATTGTTTTACTATTGGTTTATATAACTTGCAGTTTTCAAATTATAGTGTTTATTTCAATTTATATTACTTGAATTATAGACAGTCAATGCTCAGTAATCAGCTAATCTTTATTTAGCAATTATGTAAAATGTTATGATATGAGTAATAGCTTTGTTATTGTTTAAAATGTTTTCAGCACCACCAGAAAAGCTTTAAGTTAATCCTCTGTGAAAATCGAGCGCATAATTTATTTGTATTTTTCAATACCTAAAATGTCGCTATTTTCCAATGAGTATTCAATTATCTTAGAATAACAGGTTAAAGAAGCAATGAGGTCCAACTATCTACATTATTGTTTAGACTTTACATAGAATTCATCAATAAAATAGCATATAGTCATGAGCTTTTTACATTAAATAAATGAAGTGTGTGTGTGAACGAGATCGCTGATTTTTTCTTTTTTCTTTTTATTAGTGAATGTGACTTAGAGGTGCAGCAGGAATGTGGCAGGAGCATTCAGTGTGGCTCAAAAAATTAAGTTGTAATTCTTTGGGACATAGTTTAGTGTCCACAGACCTTAAAACATACATCATTTCCAACAATTTTAAAATAGATCCATTGCTAAAAAATTGTCCACATAATTAAAAAATATATTTATGTTAATTTGTAATCATTCACAAAACTTCCTAAAATGTAGGTCCTTTATCTTGAACGTTTTTTTTATTGTTTGGTGGTACCAACATCAGAATTGTCTGCCTGTTTTGGAACTTTGGTCATCAGTAGTTCTGATACCTTCCATTATATATTTTCTTTAAAAATTCACTGGCATTGTCTCAACATAAATAACAAATAAAATATAGAAAAAATTAAAAGTTTGATAAGACACCCTTAATTTATTTTTCCAATGTACACATTAACTTGACGACTGCAGTTTCCGTTGAAGGCAAGTAAGCATCATCAAAGATTCAGTTCACAAACTGGGGCGCATCAATTACTTATACAGTCAATTAGTATAGTTCTACGGGTAGTTGGCAAATAGATTTACAGTAGTTGTAATAAATTTACCTCTATCAAGAATTGCATGAGTGAATCGGTGTGTAATTTGTGTTGTATAGTTTTTGAATTATTTGTTTTTGCTCTGAGGATAAGTTGAAATATTTAATTGTTAAAACTGTCCACATGTTTAATATTTCTAGATGTCAAAACCAGTCCGTATATACATATATATATATATATATATATATATATATATATATATATATATATATATGTATATATATATTTAAGGATTTTTTTTTAAATTGATGTATGAACTTATTTTATGATTGTAAGTTATTTCATTTTATGTTTATTTGTTTGACTGGAAGAACTACGAGATTAAAGAGGTGGAAAATAAAAGCATTATTATCATTATTTATTACAAAAATTAAAAACAAAATTAATATAGTGTTTATATTTTAAAATATTGACTTATTTTAAACAAAAATCTAAAAAATACGAATTTTCCAAAAACAAAGTACCGTAATTAAAGAAAATAATTTGCGACATTGAGTGCAGCGTAAAAAGTTGCTTTGAATAAATAAATTACAATAACATCACCATATTTGTAATAACTTACCTTATTTCAAGATGGCTGATCCAAGATGGTAGCCAAAACATTTTCAATGTGAAAATTAAATATAAATATCTCAACAGTGACTTGTGGTGGTGAAACTCATTATCTAGCATTATTTTGTGTTTATGAGCCTATTTTAAAAATTTGTTATGTTAAAAGCGGTTGAAAATAAATAGACAAAAGCACTCATATCTTGAGAACCAGTCGAGATATTAAAAAAGCATTAGAGCATTATAATCAGTAAAAATATCTAGTTTGAAATGATGGGTCACAACACCACTTTTACATTAAAAAATAATTTTGGACCCAATCTATATGATGGCTGAAATTGAGTACCCAAAATTACGTATATTTTACCCAAAAATGTTTGGGGATGGTATGGGATTGATATTTGAAGAAATATAGAAATAAATGGTATCAGCAAACTGACGCATACTTTCTCCCCTAAAGCAAGTAAATTACAATAAAATATAATTAATTTACAATTATCCTATAAATATACACCAAATTTTATCAAAGTCGGTTCGGTTTTTGAATGTTTGCCATAAGAATAACATTAGACAACGTACTGCGTTTACCGCGAAACTAAAATATCAATCATCTCAGCAACCATTTGACGTAGACTAATAGTTCAAAACACTGGATCATTTATTTATTCAAGCCAAATTAAATGGTGGCAATTATTTTTTCTTCAAAAGTTACAGATTTATGAAATTTGAAAAATATGAATTTGTTAACACTCAAACCCCCATAACATCTGAACCTGAATTTTTACAGACATGCGGGTGGTGTCATTTTGTTTTTAATCTTAAGCACGAAATTTTTATGAAATTTGTATCAAAGTCGTTAGAGCCGTTTTAGGAAACTTAGTTTTTGTAGGTAAGTCAAAAATTTAAAAAAGAAAAAACATTCCTGGAGATATCATGGTTTTATAACTACATGCCAAATTTAATGAAAATCGGACAACTGGTGCCGTCTTTAACTCTGTTTACATGCACACATTCACACACACACTCCGACAGAGGACAGACACCACTCCGAAAACTACTTTTTTGGATTTCATATCAACTAATAACTCAAATTCGAATATTTTGAAGAAAACAATACTTTCTCTATATATTATGTATATGGGGAGAAAGTAAAAACCAGGGGGGTCTATTATGGGACTCCCGGTATATTTTTCTGAATGAATCTTATCATAAAAATGGATTACTGTGTTTGAAGACTTAAGTGAGGGGAAACACCTCCAAGAACTTCATTCAGAGTGATCATAAGCGTTTTGTTCAAAAAGAGAAGGATCATTTGGCTGCACGGAAATAAATGCAATTCCAAATGTATTTCAAAGCATGACAGTTGCTAATACATGCACAATCAACAGTGTTTACACCTACATTACAACGCACATTGAATTTTATGCCGTCGCAAATATTTGAGGAGATCAACGTCAAACCGTGTTTATCTATTTTATAAATTATTCTCATTCACTCGTTTTAGCTTTTACTAAAAATATTTACCATTTCATTGTGGATGCTGTATTTGAAAATTCAACTTCATAAACGATTCCATAAGGGCTTAATTAATGAACCCAGCCTAGTATGTATGGTCATTTGCGTTCTCCGTACTGTAGGGACACTGATATCATCGATCGTACCGAATCGGGACGAAAAAAAATATATAAAAAAAGGAATGATATTAAATCAATAAATGGATTTTTGTCGCCTACCATTAAATGAGAACTATTATTCGAAGTTCTGCTTAAATACTGTATTAAAGCTATGTCAAAACATTTAATAGCCTGTGTACACCATACTTTACTGAATTGAAGCTCCATTGAAAGTTAATACTGCCGTTATCATTTTAACGCCTGATTATTTCACATCTCTGTATCTTCTTGTTTTGTAACTTCGTGACTTCAAATTGGAGGTCTAAAATTTTGTATAGCTTTATAATATAAATATATTAGTTGTCAAAAAAACTCGTAGAGAATTTTACGTTTTACAACACAACTTTTCATATTTATGAGTTTTATAGGAATCTCTAGTCTCTTGTTGGATGTATCAGAAAGATTATGTAGGTATTAAGTTGTGTGTGGTATACAAGATAGTATACAAAGTTATAGTTAGTAAATATTCGCTTTTGAGTTGTGTGTGGTTTGCTCAGAAGCCATAAATAACATTTTACAAGTATACAAGATAGTATACAAAGTTATAGTTAGTAAATATTCGCTTTTGAGTGCGTAAACATTTTCCTATATTTTAAAAAATGTTTACAGACATCTAAAGGGGTGTGTATCATAGACAAGTTTAAAAATCAGTCCAGGGAGGCCAGCAAAAGGAGAGGGGTCGAGGTAAAACAGGTCAACCCCACCCCAAGTAATTTTTACATAGGAAATTTTAAATAATTGATTTTTTCTATCACTAAGCGTGGCTCAAAAAACCATCCATGGATTAAGATTGCTCTACGTACATTTATTTCCAAGATATTGAAAGCAGTGAAGAATGTACATTGCGCCATTGTTATTCTTATTAGAAATAAGTCATTTTATATCTCGCTTGCCTTTAAACTCATCTGAATTAAACTTGGAACACGGTTTAATCGAGTTAAAATATATCGTATACCACAGTTTAAATCCCCCATTTTTAGATTTCCTGCGTACGTAATATAATTCTATATATATATTCCTTATTTCTTGACATAATATCCTGATAAAACTTGTTACATCGCTTCGTCTAGTTACGTTTTATGAATATTGGTTTAAAACCAACTGATTTTCTCATACCCGTAGCAATAGACTTGCATATTCATTCCCCATGTTGGTCTTTAGGAGACAATAAATAATTGCCATATGTCATCATGTTCAGTATAAATACTCTAGGTTTGATATTCACTCAGTATGCATGAATGCTGAGGGGTGTATACTTTATAGAATAGATTACCATAAAATTTTAATGCAATTAAATAATTAATGTAGCAGAAGTAGCCAATCATGAAGATGTTAATAGACAAAAATAATTGAAAATGTGATAAATTTCAGATACATCTGTTAGAGATAACTCTTGTAAAAACTTTCCAGTTATTGATAAAAATCACTTGGTCTAAGGTAAGAGTATTTTTATAAAGAATCGGTTGCGTTTTCTGTACAAATTATGTTCAAAGGAAGGCTTTTATAAACCACGAAATTAACTTGAATACCTCCTTTGTCAAGGCTAAGAGGTTTCAGTCCATTTCTAAGATGTTAGAGACAAGAACATTGTCGGTCGCATAAACTTAATTTGTCCTCTTCGTCCCTTTCCCTCCAATGCCTTATTTTAATAAATTGTTTTCCTGCACAGCTCTTCACGCACATTTTTCACGATTTGAGAAAGTATTTTTTTCTGGAAATAGAACTACCGCGGATAGTAAACTATTAACTTAATCTATGGATTGAGGGTAGAGATTAGATTAAGAGAGAAAAAACTGTAATTTGGAACAGACTACATTAATCATGTGCTTATGTCAAACAGATACTTAGCGTCCCGATTTTTTCCATTTTTCATTCAGTGAGGGCATTTTTTAGAAATATCTAGTTTTACTCAGCCAACCATCTGACCTTTTTCAGTGCAAGGTCATCATCGCGTTCATCTCACACTCATCTGTCATTCAAGTGTCAGCATTTTAATATAGTTGGCGTCGCTATATAAGTATATTTAGACGCCAAACATCTAGTCATATTTCAAGGAAAATATGAATGACAGTTGAGTGTAAGATTGGTGAGATGACAGCATTGTTACTGACAAAGATAATTAATATTGAAAGGATTATTAATAAATATTGCTCAGTAATAAAATTGTTGGGTAGGAACAGATGAATAGTATCCCAAGTCATGAGTTGTATTCGAAATAGTTTTAGGTATCTATTTAATTGTATTTTATGTATTTTGTATATGAGGCTAAAATAATAATTTAAACCAGTTTTAGAATTTGTATCCTTTCAATTATCAAGTAAATAATTTATTAGTTTATTTCAATTATTCTGTGTGCATTTTCTTGGCTTTCAAAATCCAAGCAGATTTTATGGTTTTATTTTTATTTATATTTGTACTAAACTATTCAGCCTATAAAAATGGCGTTTTATTACTTCTCTAATCCAACCACTTAAAAAGATAGCTATATCCCCTAAAAATTTATATATCACACACACACGTTGCTGCAGTTCTAGTGAGAGTATTAATAAGCTACTAAAAGAAGGAAATCATCTAGAAACTAAAATTTTAGAAGCAAAAAAACCAATCCAGTAAATAGGAAAAACAAGATTTAAAATCTGGATCAGCCATATTAAAAACTTTAATCATAGAATTTAATGCGCTCTATATCCATGCTAACAAATTTCAGAGTTCGATGAATAAATATTTCATGAGAGGGACGTTTACAGAAACATTTATAATGGAATAAATTTTCTGATGATGTTTTAATATTGAAGGTAATGTCGAGTCAAAAGGAATCCTACTAAAAAGGAGTTTATGAATTATCATTTGGGAGATCGAATAAGTCCTTGTGACCTGTAAATTAGAGTAGGTCTGATAAAAATGAGAAACACATTTTCATATGATATGACGATAATACAAACTGATGCATACGACATAGAATCACGAAATTGCTGTAGCAGCATTGTAGTTTGGTTTCAAAATAAACATAGTACATGTGTTGCTCCCTTAAATCAATGTTACCACGTCGAAATGTCAAATGTCACGTGTTATTCATCAAATGCAGTTTTAAAATATTACCATAAACAAAGGAACTTTTGTTGCCTCATTCCTAATCCTTAGAACCCCCCCCCTTCCCTCAACCCCCCCCCCCCATTCCGCCCTCCTCAGCTCTCTCGGAATGTGATGAATCATTAACCCCAACTCAGCGATTACAAAACCAATATTGGTCGACTCGCTGCTGTGGCCGACCCTTGTGGATCGTGTAGTCAGCATAAACATTTGAAGGATTCATTTTCCAATTAAACTTATCTTTCAAGCCATAGTTATACTAGAGCTGTGCCGTTTTAGGATAAAAGAAAATGTAAGTAAAGATTGTAACAAAATATTTTTAATTTAAGCTCTTTTAGAAAAGCTCAATTTCTTAAATGTTTTTGAATGTTTGTTATTTCTTATATCCGATCTGTTCACTTATCATATTTACTTATTTACTTAAGTACTTACTTAAGTACTTAAGTATTTAAGTATTTACTTAAGTACTTAAGTATTTAAGTATTTACTTAAGTACTTAAGTATTTAAGTATTTACCTATAAGTACTTACATAAGTAGTACTTAAGTACTACTTAAGTACCTACCTAAGTACTTAAGTACTTACCTAAGTAGTACTTGTTTAAGTATTTACTTATTTACTTATTTACCCTGATCATATTTATCATATTTACTTATTTGTTCATTGATTTTGACAACCGAACCAAAATTCATAATCCATAGTTTTTATAACTAATCTTTTTTTACTGCATCTATTTTTGAGATAAAGATTGGACAGGGACGATAGTAAGTGATAATAAAAGATGGATAGTAAAACGAATAACATTTTTTAAGTTCTGTATTATAATATTTTATAACTGCTTTTATGAAATATCATATTTGAAAAAATTGTTACTTAGTAGTTTGAATACCACTCGTCCTATCCTAATATTATGTTAGTTGGGTTCAACTTGAAATAACTCCACAGTTATTTTAGACTCCATGTTAAAATTGCCCTATCTGAAACGTTTTTAGTAAATATTGATTAACTTTATTTGCTTGTAAAGTTTAAAGTAAACTCAAAACAATTTCCATTTTTAGGTTAAAAATTGAAATTTACTTTCTTTACAATACCTTTGTCAGAAAATATCAACGATTTCTTATGAAAACTAATCAGGTTTATGCCCATGAGGGGAATTACTTTCCGCATTGTATTAACAATTTGTATTAAATTGTAACTAGTTTTTGCTGTATAAGTCAAATAATTTCATTTCAATGAGACGTTACTAAAAGGCTCGTTGAGATCATTAAACTGACTTTACGACTAAGGAGTCTCCCTTCTGCCCGAGCAATTACGCCTCATCAAAGATTCAACTATGTCACAGGGGCAAAGCAATTAATTACGTTAAAGTCAACCAAGTAAACTTTTATCGAAAAATCCGAAACCGTTCTTAAGGAGACGTATTTAGTGTGTTTGTCTGTTAATATGTTTCTAAGCCGGTGGCTTTTTTTATGTTTTGATCGGAAAATGTCCTAGCCCGGGTCTTGTTGCTAACTAACGGCGACCTTTTGTTAGTTAAGATCATTAATTTATAGCTCATTGACGAATGGCAACGTTGTAGAATGTATTGTTATTGGTATAAAATGTATGGTGAATTAAAGATCAATATGATCTTAATACAGAGTATGATCTATACAGTATACATGATCTACATCCTTATAGGTATTAGTCCGAATATTTTTTCTTTATGCTCTAACTGACCATCACCAGAACATGAATGAAGAAATGTATTTTGATACTGTTTGGTTTTGTCTCGGTCGTGTTGTGCCTCACATAGGAACGGAACTAAGTGTTACTGTACTACCAAACAGGTTCTTGTTGTTTATTATTGTTCCTAGTGTCATCTACAAGCCAAGAACTGTCGAATGGCTGACTGACTCGCTGATCACAGCTTCTAAAAAACTTGAAGGCTATACAAAACCCCAATATATTTGACTTGGCACAAATATTTGTAAATGGCTCTAGTTCCGTACTAAGAAAGATTTTTTCAAATTATATTCGCTAAAAAGGTTACAATATAAAATAACAAATTATGACCATTTTTTATTTTCAAATTATATATTTTTTTTATTTAAGTACCGGTATTTGGTTATGAAACATGGCAAAAATATACTTTACAGGTTTTAAATACATACTAAAATTAATTTTAAAACAAATTTTCAAAATCTTAAAATTAGGCAAACTATAAAATTTAAAATGTCGTCTCTTCAAATTTTCAAAACTATTGTTAAAAACACGAACAGAATGTTTGTTAATGAAATATGACAATTTAAAAAATAACCAGTGTAACATACAAATTATTGCTTTATGGTACAAATTATTTAATAAATTTTGAAATTGATTAAAATTAATTTTGTTATCAATACCGTACAGGAATATCTACCACCATTTCAGATTTGCATGTAGAGCCCTTTCGTATATTATTAAACCCGTAATTTAACCCCTACAGTTTATTAGAGCACAAAGCCTACCGCTGTGTGATGTAATGGAGTGATTTCCATATACGAGAGTAGAATGACAATTGGCAATGACTGTATATGAGGGCAGTAGGCTCTGTATTGGGCACTTTCACACGTTTCAACGAGAAATGAAAACCGGCCACACGCCTGGTATTAAATGCCACGCTCCAGAGAGAGTGTTGTATTGAATGAAGTCATTGCGTTTGATGGAGTTTGAAAATAATTTGAAAATATTGTAGTTTATTCAAATTCTGTATAATTATATGCCACCAGCGGTGTATATGATAAATATCTGCTTACATTTAGGAGGTATTCAGAACACTTTCTCATCTTAGGACTCCCGTAATATGAAATTTTAGGAATGTTTTAGAAGTAATTTCAAGGTGCCTTTACGGAGTATAACAGTAGAGCTGTCTGGTATGGTTCGATTGAACTATTTGCAAATTTAATGGTTACTTGTAATTTGTTTTATTAACGACTTTTATATATTCATACAAAAACATTGTAATGTATAGTTAGTGAGAGGGTAGGAGAGAAAAGGTATTAAGATTACTTTTACTACACAACAATAAATAAAGAATAGTGATAAGTTATGATTTATATTTAATTTTAGGTTGTAATGTAAATTAAGGTTTCACTGTCTTAAAGCTGATTTCAGTCTGAGAAAACAAAAAATCAAGTTATTTGAATTTTTAATTGGAGGTTTTAGATTAGCCAAAAGAATTGCTACTGTAAAACTGTCAACATTTCTAGTTATCTAGAACGCTAAAGATTTTCTTAACATCTAATTTACAAAAAAATGTCTTACTCCGATAAGTATAATTATATAATGAGTGACCTGTGGTCATTCCAATACTTTTCTTCCTTACATCTATTCTACCCGTTGCGTCGTTTTGTTTTTCTTTCCTGACATTCATGTGTTAATATTGTTTTACTGGTTCTACAGTTATAATTCTTTAAAGTAAAATAAAGAACAAACGTGAATTTTTAAAGAAATTTACCAGAAAATACCTCTACAATCTAACACGTAAATCTCATAACCGATTCAGTATTCACTTAGCCTTCTGAGACAAAAGCCTCGAGGGGTAAGGTTATTATCTAAAATTAAGAGGGTCAACAAGGAATCAAACAAAGCCCTCACCTTGACTTTACGGCATTTCGCAGCCGCGATGGACCTCGACTTCTTTCTCAGTTGCTCCAGAGAGGCGCTTTACACAAGCCAGGCTCATGAACCGAAGGTCGCGCCCATCATTGCGAATCCGAATTGGCTCTGAAACCAACAAATAATATACATAAATAACATCGACTTCATTTCGAGCGTTTTCTAGCATTCCATGTTTTTTTCAAGAAACTCAAATCAAACTACAAACTAAATTCAACACAATAAATATTACACTTTTAAATCCAAACAAGGCCATCATTGCATACTTTCTACTAAACAAGTCATTGCTTACTTCTTTTTAAAAACCGCTGGACTTCCTAGCGCTACTCTTCCCAAACTATAAAGAGTTCGGGAGATTCAGCGTGAAATAACACAGCTCTGGTGGTCTCACAGGACATCCAAGACATCTTCAGCATGTCATCTGCCTAGAGCAGCGGGGACGCACCTCAGAAGTCCTCTCTCTCAGATACTCTGGCGACCTTTGTTCTCATAACATTCTACATAATATAATTTAATGTAATATACAGGGTGTCCCGAAATTATGGTAAAATATTTTAGTATATGATAGTACAGGTAAAAATAAGAAAAAAAGTTCATATAAACATAGGTCCAAAAGTGCTTAGTTTTCCGTCTGTGTGTCTGTTTGTGATTTTTACATATTTAATCATATCTCATGAACCTCTTAACGCATAAACTTCAAACTTGGTACATGGATGACCACTATTAAGACCTATTTTTGTAAGAAGTATCAAATTTCTACTTTGTACTATTTCAAAATGGCGACTGTTTTTCGTTTTCAAAGCTAAATATCTTAAAAACCGTAAATTTTAGAAAAATTATACAAGAGACAAAAAAATTGTTAAATTTAATCCAATTAACGCTGATATTAAGATTATGATGATCGGACTACTAATAACGGAGAAATTTCAATTTTTTTCAAATAAAAACGTGGAAATTTCTGACAGTTTGTTCTAAAGGACCATGTTTTTATTCAGAAAAGTTAAAATTTCTCCGTTATTAGTAGTCCGATCATCATAATCTTAATATCATCGTTAATTCGATTAAATTTCACAACTTTTTTGTCTCTTGTATAATTTTTCTAAAATTTACGGTTTTTAAGATATTTAGCTTTGAAAACAAAAAACAGTCGCCATTTTGAAATGGTACAAAGTAGAAATTTGATACTTCTTACAAAAATAGGTCTTAATAGTGGTCATCCATGTACCAGGTTTGAAGTTTATACGTAAAGAGGTTCATGAGATATGATTAAATATGTAAAAGTCACAAACAGACACACAGACGGAAAACTAAGCACTTTTGGACCTATGTTTATATGAACTTTTTTTCTTATTTTTACCTGTACTATCATATACTAAAATATTTTACCATAATTTTGGGACACCCTGTATATTATGATAACTTTAGATTGGTTAGGATGGAATTCAGTGGAATTTAATTGAACAGAATAAAAACAAATAGAACACAACTGAATGTTTAATTTTGAACAACTTAGTTTTATTCCTTGCCAGTAACTATCGAAGTTTATAAAGTACATGACAAAATAACCAGTGACCGCTAGGAATATTCTATGAATTGAAATTACAGAATCTCACTTATTCTAGTTGCAAAATTATTGGTCATTTATATTTGTTATCACTTCTAATAATTTAAATATTTTCTTTAAATAATAATTGGTAGGAAAAAACATTTTTGTATCGGTGTGGAAGATAGTTGTTCGAAAAATAGTTAATTATCAACATACATCAGGAGTAAATGTACTTCAATAATGAAAAAGGGTATTATTCTCGGGAATGATAATATTTTTTATATTTTTAAATAAACCATCTTTGTAATTCCTTCTGTCAATAAGTGATGATTAGATCCTTAGATCGATATAGTTCTTAATGATAAATTAGTATCAAACCAACAATATCGCAAGAGTACAATTCTTTTTTTCTAGACGAGGACCAGGCTTAGTTTCTATGGACATGCACTGCAGTTAATTTAGCTTATTATGCACCCTCGAGGCTACAGCATTATCACATAGCAAATTTCCATCGGTGATTGGCGGGATTCGAACCCGGGACCCGGAGAACTGAAGTCCCGCCTTCTACCACTATACCAGGCCGCTCCCCTTACAATCCATTAATGAGTTGATGAATATCCCTATGAAGATATTAATTCTATTAAACGATAACAGTTGGATATTTGACATCTTGGAAAAATGTACGCAAACATTACTTGTAATATTACGTTTGAATGAAAATAAAAAGTCAATCCCTATAATTTTGTTGGATTTTAGTCACATTTTAGCTTTGTATTTTCTCTTATTACCGAAATATTTATTTAACCCTTAGTAATGTAAGCCGATATCCTGTTAAGGTCACTTGAGGATGCAGCGAGGCAGCTTGGATGATGCTCAGGCGGTTCATCCCTTTGCTCTTGAACAAGCATTAGGGGCTTATGCGATTAAGTAACATAACATTGAAGATTATAAGCTCAGTAAATTGCTTCCTTTATCCTTATAATGTTACCACAATACTTGAGACTATCTTATCACTAACTAGTAAACTTTATAAGACCAAAGTTTATATGTTAACCACAAATATTATGTGATCCTCAACTTGGGATTGTGCTAGTAGCTTACATGTGGTAAGGGTGAATTAAGCTGATGAAAAGAAAAGGCTTGTTGGTAAACTTGAAGTTGGTAAATTAAGATAGTTTCTGAGGAGTCATATTTTCCTTAGCAGTTTATCACATATTATGTTTTGCAAGCGTGCCTGACTTAACTGTACCATCGTTGGCATCTCAGATACTATCAGATTTAGCGAAAACTTTAAAAGGGGAATTTCACCAAGGTTTTTAAGACAATCAAAATTATGAATTCAATTTTTTTGTAAATGGCCCTTTGCCTTTACAATGCTCTTTGTAATTTTGGATTTTGCCCTTAATATTAGGAACCTTTATTCTTTGAGAACCCAAAGGTATATGTGAGAAGTTAAAGTATGATTTTACCCAAAAGGAATGTATTGGGAAACTGTCAGTGGTCTATGTGTCGTAAATGAGTGGCTTAAACAATATATACCGAAGAATGAAAGCGCCTAAAAAATGTAGTTTTAGTTTAGATTTAATCATAGAAATACCTTTTAGTCGTGATCCACTCCTGGAAATTTATAATGTTTAATATCCATTTTAAAACTCTATGAGGAATGCATTGGATAAAATAAATGCAATGTGTTTCAAATGGAAGGGAAATCAACTTTAGTTGCTAATATCTCCGTAACTAATGGGTTCGGGGAAAATGTCAAATAATAAAAGGCTTTTTTAAATTTAGGGCAGAATCCAAAAACACCATAAAACATAGGGTGCTTCTTAAGAAAAAATAATTTTTTCCGCCATATTGAAAAATGGAGGTTGTTTACAAGAAAATTGAACTCATATTTTTTATAGTCTTAAAAAATTAGGTGAGATCTCCAATTTAAATTGTTTTCCAAATCTCAAGTTGCTGAGATGCCAATGGTGGCACAGTTAAGTTTGACACCCTCTATATTTACTACTCTCCTATATATGTTTTCAAACTCACAAAATATAACTTTCATAGGAATTTTTGTTATGTTAATAATTATGAATTAAAGCTTTATTACTAACGTATTACTTTCCTCTCCTTTCTTAAAGTGTTTCAGAGAATAATTTATTTTTGTAGCACTGAACCTTTGAAATTTAATAAGGTTTTAATCTGCACATATTTTTAAAAATTATGAGTTGGTTTGTAAATGAATCCGTGAGGCTTTGAGTATTTTGAGTAAAATAAAAACAAAGAGGTGGAAAACCATCATTGAAAAACCAGAGATAAATGCAATCACTGGGTGGTTACCGCGCAACTTGGAGTGACAAAGAAGCGATGAAACCGGCGAATGAACCGTCAACGCACTGAATTATCGCTTTTTTGTGTGTAAAACTTTCATTCAAGGGAAAGTTTTGGAATTTAACTTTTCAGGATAAATAACCTTATGATCTGAGTTGCTTGTCCTTCCTGTTGCAGAATGAAGATAAACTTTCGATGTGGCTAATTTAAATAATCTAACAGTTAGTGTTTCATCGAAAAGGATCGGATCAATGAAGTGGTTCACTTACAACTTGAAATATTATGTTTCAAATTCTCAAAATTCACTCGTAATGTTGGTCTCTCTCGAATAACCAAATCCAACTATGGTTTGAAAAAAGCCATTCATAATGTGTATAGAAACTTTTAATACAAAAGTTAATGTAAAAAAATTCAAAAAAGTTAATATGAAGGATTGGTAAAAATCTGATCGCTTGTCCATAGTGGTAAGAGGAAATAGGCATCTGATTATAAAACAAAATTAAAATTCAGTCTATTTGAACCAATGAACTCTTTCTCCGTAACGTTTGTGGTACATAGTAGATAGTTTTATTTTATACCGCATTATAACTTGATTGCATGCATATTCAATTTTAATAATGTTTTTGTTTGTAGTAGTGGAAGTAATTTAATCTCCCCAAAAAACCAATGACGTTGATGGATACAGGTTGTAGAAAAAACAATACGTCAAAACCCATGCAAAACTGTGTTTTAAATTAAAACTGAGCATTACTCTACACTCTACACGACTAACATTCAAATGAGAAACTAAAGCTGAAAGAGCTCATCTGTATATTACTATACAAATGAGCAACTATTTAATTCTATATTAGAGAATTTGCTATTAGGATAAATCAATCTTGAAAACAAAGAAAACTCGAAATTTATTATATGCCAGCAGTTAATATAGCGTTTAAACAGAAAAATGAAACATCACTAAACTTCGATTGGGCAATGTAACAGGAACTGATTAATGGTCCAAACTTAAGTTTGTTATTTATTACTGTGGAAATGGAAGGAGTATTTTATGTTATTTCCTTTATACCTGCAAATCGTAACAAATCATTCATCTTACCCTTTTAGCTGGGCTGTGGTCTGTGTCTTCAGCTCCGCTTATTGATTCACTTACTTACATACAATATGTGCATGCACTTCATTCGAACAAATAGTCAATAAAACTAATTATTTATATAAAATACTTAATTTTCGGCTGTGGCGATTTGAAAAATTAAATTGGGATTTTCAAGTGTTTTATGTTCTTTGCTCATATGATGACAAGTAGTTCTTTGTTTAGTTCCTTTAGTGAGCTGATTAGTAGTTCTTCGTTTGTATCTCTGGACAGCCTTACTGGCGGGTGAGTGAGGGCGCTGTTGCCGTAATTAGTGTTTATTATCTGTAATATTTTGGTAATAAATCACATGGCCATTTGTTTATGTAGAGGTACTTTGCACAAGAAAATATTTTGCTGCAACCGCAAGTGCAACTAATGTTAAATGCTTGCAAGCTCAACACAATTCATGAAGTACGATGACAAAAGTGTGGAAACACATTGTAAAATGTAAACAGATAAATTAAGATGAATTTTGCCAAACTAAAAGACTAGCTGATGCATTGCGCAAATATTTTCCAGAAATTTTAATTGCATAAAATCTCTCGGTGAAATATTTCAGGGCATTCTTTTGTAGTGTAAATGAGGTGAAACGTAAACAAAGTTTTGACAGTTCTACCAAAGCATGTGTTTATTTAGCAGACATATTGGGAGATTACAATTTTCGCCACCCGCCAGTAAGGCTGTCCAGAGCTATAGTTCCATTAGTGAGTGGGGAGTCTTGGAGAGTAATGTTAACGAATATAACTCGCGAGGAACATGCTGAGCCCTGCTTACAAACAAAAGCAGGGCTTACACTGTTTTATTTTTAAGAACGATAAACTTAAAAATTAGGTAAAGTAATGACAATTCATTGATTTAGGCTCTTTTTTCCTTACAAAATAAATGCATTCAAACAGCATTCGTTCGTAAATGCCCAAGATTCTCCATGTTCCTAACGAGGTATATTTGTGCTACTTTAAAGACTACTTTTAACTCCGAGTTTACCGAATATAACTCTTCTTGGAAGGGTGTTGGAAGGTTTGATTGCAAAGCGAGTGAAGATTGCAAAACTAGTTTGATTGAACGCGCCGGCACCGTGGCAAATCAAGGTCTTGGACCAATTAGGCATTGAAGATGCCATCCTTCTTATCAAACGCCTCTGTATATTTCAGGAGCGACCGGTAAACGAGCAAAGTTGTCTTCAAAAAACGCCTTTATGGGAAAGTTTCGGGTAAAGTTACATTTTGTTTGTTCCTTATGTTTATTTATGGCGCTGAAACAAAATTTGTTATTAAAAAAATTTGTGACGCAATCTTGACGAAAATTCAAAATAGGCAAAAATTCTGATGTGTTTACATAGTTTTGCTCGTAACTTGAAAACATTAAATTTTAAGTGATAAACAAGCAAAATTGGCAAATAGGAAGCACGCAAAATTTCATACAAGACATATACTCCTTGTTTCATTTCTATTGAGTGGTGATATATTAAAATATTTGGAGAGCTGTTTCTGTTTGGATCATCCTTTTGCAACCGGTTTAGCGGTGTTGTATCCCACGTTTAAAGTCTTAAAATTGCATGCATTTCAAGAATACTTACGTTTGAGTATTTTAAGACATTCACTGTGCACCACCACCTTAGCTTGCAAAATGTCGATAATTTATGTCTAAACTTGTTTCGAGTGTCAAGTACACAATTTCAAAATTTCATTACATTTTAATTTGTGCTTCAAGAGATATGTCAAAAAAGTTCAGACTTCTGCTCAGCCATGTATTGAGAAAATAAAAATATTAATTTGCTATTTTATAAGTGTTTTGTGTATTTTACAATAAGAAAATTATTTTTGAGATTGAGCCGCAAGTAAAATCGTTTATGTATGTAATTAATCTCCATTGTCTAGAATTACAAGACACCATCGTATGTACCGACCCAGGAGCACATTGTGTTCTGGGGTAACCATCAATCACCCCCAATTATCTTTGGCCTGATTAAGGCAAGATTTACCTTCAACCATGTATACCTGTATAGTTTTAGTAAGAACTAGCATAAACTATTAAGTAAGCACTATAAACTATAAACAATTATATAACTATAAACTTATAAACATTACTTTATAGGTATGTACATACCTATAAAGTAATGTACATGTACTTTATAGGTGTGTACATTACTTTAGGTTGTATTAATATAGGTAGAAACTTATAAACTTTTTTTGTATTTTCCACTTGAAATTGTAAACTTCTAAGATAACATTGCTGAAAGAAAACTGATAATTATATTATTTAGATTTATTGATTTAGATCTTTAAGATACGGTAATTCAAAGGAACACTGTTTTCTTACATAAGGATATTGTTTCATTTTGCCGGTGTTACTTTTGTCGGAAAATTAAATGATTGTGGATTGAAACTATAGTTATATAATGTTTAACATTATTTTTTTAACTAATTTCATCTTATCAATAAACTGACTAGAGTTGAAAAAATCTTTAAGATTACATACATTTCATGTGTTCCGGAGTATTTTTAATAAGATTGTTTGAAAATGGGATAGGTTATAAAATATTCAGGTTATATAAGATTCACTTTAAAAACAATGTGGCTAATCAGTTACTTATTTTTTTACGTAAAATATCATTTCATAAATTAACCTGATTTTGTCAATCATTTTCTTAAAACTATAGGTTTTACAAAAACTATTGGAACCGAAAACATCTCCAGCTTCTTCGAACCGGTCGCAGGCAATCGCAATCAATGTTTGGTTTGGGTCCAACCCACCGAAATTACACTGCAGTTCTTAGCTGCAAAGATTAACTAAAGTTCAATCTCAGATAAACCGTCTGCAGCTACTTCCGGATCCCGTTTCAATATTCTATTTCCTTTCGAGGAACTTCCTATTTGGTTTTCAGAGCAAATAACCTCTTGGATTGCGGAGATGCATATTTAGCATTAATGGAACTTCTGTGTGCCACCTCTCTGAAGGTAAGGACAGACTTAAGATATCTAGATTACATTCCGCAGTCTTGAATACTGAGATGTACTTTTAAAACCTGTGGGTTTCCTCAAAATTGCCTACATTATTTAAAACCTTTTAAAAGGATTCTAGAAATAACTTCCACTAATTACTGAGATTCTTAGAAATAACTCCCTCTTCATACTGAGTTATCTTCCGAAAATAATTAGACAATATGTAATCCAATACATCAATAGATCAATAAAACGAATTAATACTTTGACTGTTAATGGTTTTTGCTTGCTAATTCCTTATAAACCAAACTATATGTTTTGATTAAATATTATTTTATTTAATAGCTACAATTTCTTAACAGTCTATTGTATTTGAAATATGCTTTTTAACTTAGTCTGACTCATTTTAACACAATAAATACTAGGCTATCATTATTTCTGAACTTTTTCAAACTAAAAGGCTCATAAAAATTCAAAAAGATATCTCCGAGTCTGAAAAGTAAAGATGTTACGGAACCATTCTCAAACATTCCTTTTTCATTAAAAGTTCCATTCCTGAATGTCTAATTAACTGTTAAGTGCGATTCCCAGCTTTCGAGAATTTACATTCATTATAAGAATAGTTTCAAGAGTTCTCTTCAAAGTAACATCGCTAAGTACATATCCTGCAATTATTTCCGGTTGTTAAATAAGGCGATCTGGAAAGCATCCAATATTGGACGTTTCTTTATTTTTACTTTTTAGTTTCTAAAAAGGAATTTAAACTAAATTTTCTTCAATACTGAAGGATATTAAAGAGCTTTGTTGTAATTTTAGGGGATTTAAGCCAGTAATATTGGCATTTTATGTTCTTCATGTTGAATATGAATAGAATAGATGAGAACATACATATGTATTCTAATACATATTTATTTGAACAAGCTCTAACAAATGAAATCAACAAATAATTGCTATACTATGAGTTTTACTGTGTGCATTCCTCAAATAAAATTTAATAAACCTATTAAGATAAATCTTTATCATGTATATATGTATTGTATTGTATTCGTATGATATACATGGTCCAAGTCTGCTATGTGTGAATTAAAAAAACACATGAAGAAGAATTGAGTCAAATATTAAAAACTTTGATAATATTATGTATTGTTATCAGATGATTGAGGTTTTTAAGAACATTAAACTTCCAATTAGTTTCATCTATATTACAAGTGAGGTTTGCAAAATTGTTATTGTTATCCGTTGAAGTTATTTGAACTAATTAACAAAGCTTTTGATTTAAACCTTTTCAAAATCCCAGATTTGAAACCAGATATTTCTCTGGAAAATTACCGCCAGGAATTTGAGCCGGATAAATCGCTCGAGTGATTGCACGGCTTGTGGTTTGTTTGCGTGGGCAAAAGCCTGGTGGCGCCACTGTAGATTCATATAATACATCGCCCAACACCTTCCGTGGTACATGTCTGCGATGTGCGACTTAAAAACATATGAATCCCTGGGTCAAATATTGAATACTTTACGTATTGTTATCTGCTAATTGAGATATTTCTTTTTATGAACAATTTTCATAAAAACTTGTTAATGAAAACCAAAAACTTTTTTGGTTTCACTTTGTGTCTATTGGTATGATTTGGTCACACGTCGGTTTAAATTTTTGTAGAAGAAAATATTTTGTATCGATTGGATCTGAGTTTCTCTTGACAATATGATTTTGGAGTATATATTTACTAACATTTCATTTAACGAGGGTTTTTAATGGCTGTTTTAAAATCGCTTTCTAGTTCGCGCATGAAATCCCCATCCATTTTAAGGAATTTGTACGAGAGAGACGGATAATGAATGTTCAGAGTGAGATAGATGATCTCACACACAGATCATCTGTCTCATAGATGATGAGCCACATCTGCATGGCTGCAGCAATGTGGTTATTGTACCTGTTTGGTTTTCTATTGGATGATCATTCATTTTTGGATTTTACTTTTCATTAGGTGTTTTATTGACTGCTAGGTAGTGACTCTCCTGAAAGTTAAAAAACCGTCTTGCCAGCAGTCATCGGTGAAGGCAAATAAACATTATTTGTTTACTAATGGGATAGTTACTTTTTAATAAAAACTTATGAAGACATTATTATTATGAGTTTAAACTCCTATTTAATAACATATAATGTAAAATACGTTGAGTATTATGCATATGTTTTTCTGCAACAACTTAATTAATAAAGAAAATACTTAGGTAAACAAAACCTCAAACCATAACTTAAAATATATTTTGATTACCGAGAAATTTTGTTTTTGATGTTAGTTCACTTATATACAGCTACTTAGCAGTAGTGTACGGGTAAGGCTTAAGTAGGGAAGTAGTATTCCCTCCTCCCAACCTCCGATGCGTCAAAATTCTCCCGCTGGTCGGGATTTTCGTGCACGAACTACAGTTCTACTTCTTTAGCTGAAAAATAAGTAAAAACATCCTTTGCTGTTATTTGGAAACAGTTTTGTATAATACGTTAACTGGTATCGACTAAACGTGTAAGAAAACGTTCTCGTGGACTTGTGACTTAGGTTTTAACTTACTATTAGATTTGGCTTCCCTCGTAATTAAAGAAAACCTCGGGGCGAATCGAAGATAAGTTCGACTACCTTACAATTAAAGCAATAATATCTACTATATATTTGTCAAATACCTCTCACCCATCATCGCACAGCCCAGCCTACTTGACCTAGAACCTTGAAACTTTGCATGAACGTTCCTCTCAGGGCATAGGCACCCACTAAGAACGGGTTTTTAAAAATTCCCCCAGGGCTACGCCCTATGATATATCTAAGTTTCAATGTTAAAGTATAGGGAAGCTCATGTAGATGTCATGGCAACCTTAATATTAAATCTGAAATCCAAGGAAGTTTTTCTGTTTTTCCACGGGTAAAACAGTGTTGATCAGCTAGTGATGTAGTAACACAATAACCTTTTTTACGTGTGCTGATTGAATTTTTGCAATTAAACAGACAAAGGCAATCCTCTCAGTTACCCCTCAATATTTCTACGCTATTTGTCATTTGACATCGTTGTTAACAGTTTAGTTTAATGGTGTGCCAGGTAATATTGTTAATTGACTTCAACGCAGCATAGTCCACTCCTAGCGACAACAATGACCCGCACTCGGTACCGACGACTGACGCATGTATTGATCTCTCCCTGCTTTCCTTTGGAAGTTAGGGGTAGCAAATGGGAAACTGAAATTGCATGATTTTGGGCTCAGCAATCAGATGATTCAATAACTGGTTATAAATTTTAATTTACAAATAATTGTATTAGTTGACCACTTGAATGAAAAAAAAAACAATTCAATATTAATCACTAGAACAATTAATAGAAATATTTTATAAACAATTTAATTTGGAAGTATATAATATTGTTTTTTAATATTAAGATTTTAGCCAAATATAACACTCAATATATTGATCACATTAACAGGAATATAAAATAAATTTAAGATATCATAGATTCCTTCTGTTGAAATTTGTTGGCCTAATTGAAATTATTTATTTATTTTAAACTATATAAAATAGCCTAATCTTCAAAAATTGAAATTCAACTCCTCCCAAAAATAACTAAAATTATCATAAGCTAAATTTTCCTAGATTAATGTGTATTAGTTTTTATAAGTTGTTTTAATTTCATGATTTAATATGATTATTAATATAAGGTCTCACCTTAACAATCCTAATAGTAGGAGAAACCTATAAAAGTACATTTAAAATTTAGAGTAGTAGGAGAACACTTTGGAATCGAATTTATAATTTAGAATAGTAGAAGAAACTTGTGGAATCGAATTTAAAATGTAGAGTAGTAGGAGAACCCAGTTGAATCGAATTTAAAATTTAGAGTAATAGAACAACCCTGTAAAATATAACTTAAAATCTATTAGGATTGTTAAGGTGAGACCTTATATTAATAATTAATTGTACACAAGCAATCCAGAGGCTAAAATGATTGATTTAATATAAGTTTATAAAATATACACTATAATTTATTTAAAAACAAAATAAAGCTTAACTTCAATTGTCAATGTAAGTTTTCAGCTTGTAACTGTAACTACATGACATTCAGAATCAACTTAACACTGTCGGTTGCTCCGTTATCTCAATGGTTGCGAACTTTCCCACTTAATCTGTCTTACTAGCTGTCATCAACTGCTATGGACAAACTTCGACATGTTATTTTCATCAGTATTATTACAACTCCTTAAGAAGATTAACAAATAATTCTAATGATAAAATAAAAATGTGAAAATGCTAAATATTTTTTAGTGGCTAAAATTAAATTTTACCGAGGTCCTGGGTTCAAATCCTGCCAATCATCAATGGCAAATTTGCAAAGATAATGCTGTAACCAGGGTGCTCTAATAGCTGCAATACATGTCCATGGAAACTACAAGGCCTAATATCTAGCGTTAAAAAAGACATAGTGGCTGCACCCATCTTGATTCATTTACAACACTATATCGTATGGTTATAACTTACAAAAAAAGAAAGCACGTAGGAAACAAACTAGCTGAATAAAACTCATTAATTCAATATTTACTTGAGGATGTTCTTATAATGGTATATGGTCAACTAAAAACAATTATCATGCATTTAAACAAATAATTATTAGTGCTTTGGTTGAATTACAAATATGACATTTTGTAGCATTAAATCTAATGAAAATACTTGCGAACAAGAACAACAAACGGGCCACAGTCCCTAATTATAGCCTAGTTTCGATTATAAATTATCGTCATGCGAATAACAACTGAGATGATGGATCAATCACCAACCCGCAGGTACGCTACGGTTCTCGTTTCAAAGTTTAATTGATTTCGGTGTTTGTGTTTTCAAAGTGTTGAAACTCCATACTAAACTATTCAAACCGACAATACAGCCCTGAAAACTTCTTTATAACGGAAGCTTGCAGTTTTTATGATTGTAAAATGATTTCATTAATTCCTTCTATTTTTTTACAAAGCTAACCATTTCCTTGTTGTTTTTTGTTTACATGGACATTTTTTAAGAAAATTTATATAAATATGTTTAGTTACCAAACATTTTATTCATGCCTTAAGTAGCCTTAAGCTACTATTATTATCAATGGATTTTACATCATACTACACATAAATATCTGTTTTCTGTGTATTTCTCTTGGCTGGAATGTTTCTCTTTATCAATAACTGCAAGGTAAATTTACCGTTCAGTAGAAAACTGAAATAACCGAAATAAACAATCGAAACAATCAGCTGATTGCAGAAAACCAACGTTTAATGCATGTTCATTGGTTACTTTAGAGGAACGTAGAAGCAACACAGGTAGCAGTAGTAAATGTTTGTTTGTTTATTATTGGTTAGGTTTGAATAATTGAGAAACGTAATGGTTTATGCAAGGAATATGTTATGATTAAAAATAAGTTTTTTCTGAGTATTATGATGTAAAGTATCGTATGTCACACGACCGGTAAGTTTCACCGCACTCGCATGAAAACCCCGCACTCGTCTATGGCTATGGCGCAGGAACTATCATGCTCGTCTAGTAAAACAGTACTATTGTAGTAGCCTAATATACTATTGCTGTAATGTAATCAAATCACTATCGAAAATTTCTTGAATATGCCTTATAATAAACAGCTTACCCATCGATTCCAAAATATCACTATTCATCCGTTTACATGGCAAACATAAATACTCCTTTTTACGAAAGAAAACATCGAAGGCATGTTAAGCTTTATGTACTTGTAATCCATGAACACAGCCATCTGAGTGACAGGTGTTATCAGTCATACGTAATCAATCCTATTCAAACTGGATTCCCCTGTCCTAACAGCTTCATCCGATAACATCTCTGCTTCCGAAACAGCTTTGTTTGTTTTGTTTTACAAATGAAAACAGTCTGAGAGTTAACAACAAATTTAGTTTTATGTTGCGTTTATAGTGTTTTTTAAGAACATGTTTGTATTGCTAACAAGAGAGAGAGAGCTATTGTTGTGGTGTTTCAATCGTAATTTGATAAAGATACCTGATTCTAATGTTAATAGCTGTTTGTATATAAAACTTTTAGGCAGTTTTTATTATTGCAGTTTGTGACTTCAAAATCATATAAAATACGGCGTTTTTTGCTTTATTTTCAAAATACTCATTTTTTTAAAACCTTTCATTAATTCCAAAGAAAATTTTGAAGTGGTCTGAAAACAATACCAAAAATTCATGGGGTACTAATTAACATTTTACTTTCTTTAGATTGAGGGTCCAAAAATTGGTTTTACATAAGCGTAAATATTACCTGTAATAAATACTAGCTTTCCCCATTTTCTTCATTAACGAAACAAGACCATCAAACAAAGGTGTTTTCGCTTCCCTTACGAAAGTAATTAATTAGTACAGTCATGCCTACGAAATTTTTAGATTGCTTTGTGACCTACATTCTCGCACCACTTATCAGCAAGAATCAAACCATACTCCTTAACTAACTTTTGAAGTCATAAATTCAAATTTTGGTATTCTTTATGATTATGGTATTGATAATTATGTTAAAGGTTTGCTAAATAAGCAATGTATTTAGTAATTATGCAACCTGAATAGAGTCACCGCTTCAAACCTTAAGGCAAGTTTAATCTTTCCCAAAGAACTTTAATGCCGATGAAAAATGGAGACTGAATCTCGGAGACAGTGATTTATCACTTGTTCTGAAATATATAAGTAAGGCTCTATTCTCTTCTCAGACATTCACATAATGTGTCGATATGCCTGAACGATTGAGTTCTATGAATTAAAATTCATTAATTGACGTGGTCTTAGGCATTTTCATTCTTTTCATTTTGATAAATACAATAGGGGACTCATAATAACAGTATACATTTTCAAAATAATTAAATATAGTTATAATCAATATCAAATTAGAACTCAATTAGGTACCTACACTTTACGACAGTTAAAATGTATTCTTCCTCAAGTATATGACAAAACGTGAATAAGACCACCAGGAAAGAAATTATCTCATGACAATGGATTTAAAGATTCTGTCTTTATTCCTTTAAAAGGCAAAAGCAGAATAAATTCTTTAATTATTTTTAATAATAATCTTGACAGTATCGTCTTAAGGAAGATAAAACAATAAATCAAATCAAAAAAGAAAAGTACCTCTTCGGTAAAAAGTAGGCCCTCGGCTCACAAATTTGGCTATTGATTGGTACTATCGAATTACGTGGGCAGTTTGGCGTAGTAATCAGTACTCTACTGACTCTATGAGCCAATTTCAACACTGGTATGACGACTGTGACGTCTCGATGGTAATCTCGTTATGTCAATTCAGGAAGAAATACTTTTGAGAAAATTTGTGACACCCATCACAATTTGTTTTCAGTTCGTCCAGAAATCAAGTTTGTTAAGAAGTTAAAAAGGTATGTAATCTAATATTTCATTTTTTCATTACAGCCATGATGAGTACACTACTAAAATATTTTTAATTAAATTAAAATTGAAATGCGATCTCCAGTTACAAGTTGATTGCTAATTTACCTTAAAGCACATAAGTATTTATGGCATTGGTTTTTGTTCATTTATACTTAAAACCTATCCAAGACACAAAACATGTATTGGTAAATTATTTATTACAATAAATGCTATGTCATAAGTATTAATTAAGTCATGTTATAAGTTTCGTGCTATGATATTACTTTATTCCTCTCTAAAAATTAATTGTTTTCTAATTGGATCCTTATTTCTGTAACAAGATTGATAAGATTGAAAAAGGTTTATTAAAAAGTTAAGATAATGGAATAAGATTGACTAAGTTTAGCAATTGTCTTGATTAGAAAGTTTGTGAAGGAATTACGCTTTTTATTATTATTGATTTGGAGGGTGAGTTATAGTAATTAGGGTGTGTAATATAATTTCCTTAAAGTTTAAATAATTTATCCGTGATAATTTATAAGATTTAATCATCAATACCTTTTTCGATTTATTGAAACATTTATCTTTTGTTTGAGATTTTTTTTAAAATGTTGAATTGTTGTTTTGTTGAATTGAATTGTTCTGAAAACACTTCATTGACAAATTTCAAGTCTACCTAACCACCTGCCTTTATAAAATATGAACATTTTTAGTTCCTTAAGCGTACTACAACCTCTTACGCCACTTATACATGCGACTCTAGATGCTAAGTTAAGATTTATTTAGAAAGCGAGTACTGGGATAAAACAATTATAGAATAGAATATTTAAGTAGGAAACATGGAGAGTTCATTTGTAAATACTAAATGCATCTAATACTTTTATAATATTGGTTTATGCAGTATTAGTTTAAGGGAAAATCCCACCAATTAAATTTTACTGTTAAAAACTACACCAAAATCAACATAAAAATATAAAGCAAGAAGCTTAGCCATTTATGATTAATAAATTTCAAATATTTACGAATTACAATTAATTAACTCTGCCACACATTAAATGTATCAGTTAAAAACCGAAATATCTATCCACTATTTACGATTGCTCATAATATTACGACATAGCAGACATAGCGACTGAGCAACAATCATACACTTAAACAATGTGAAAGCGTCCCTGTCAGTTTCTTGGATGGATTGCTAATTACATAATTACTCTACCCTCCAATTAACCCAAATTACCTTTACTCTGCCCCTCGAAATAACAGTTCACCCAACAGTCAATTGAAAATTTACAATTCCAACTTTCTCTATTTTGACTACTCTAGGATACAAGAACAATTCTTTACTGGTCACGGATACAAAAATATAAAACAAAACATTTGCAGCCTATACATTTAATATTTAAAACTTCATATGATTATGATTACAAGAACGATTTATGTTCAATGTTTTTATTTCTCACTAGAAAAGTAGACTTAAATGTACGTTTAAGTGTATGGATGAATACAAAACCTGTTTACGAACTGATTTATCGGCCAAGTAAATACCTTTTAAATTTATTTTTTTAATACTCCTGTAAAAGGAAACACTTTGTCCGTGACAAACAAGGTTTTTCTTGATTAAATTAATATATGATTTCTAAGAGTAATAGTGTCGTGTTACTTCGGCTCATGAAAAATAATACAGTAGTATCAAAATTATTCACATGAAAATATTTTAAGGAAACGATCAAAGGTACAGACGCAGTAAAATTATTACAGCCTGTATTGACTTCAAGTTTCAACGATTAAGATCATCAGTTAAATAAGACTATATGTTATATATTTGATACACTTGTACATCCTTTCATCATGTTGTTTCGATAAAGATACTTATATTTTCTAAACTAAAACACGAAAAGACCGTGTAATAAAAGCGGTGTTTATTTATAAATTCTCCACAAATGTCGTTACTTTGACAAAATTTAAAATAAATTTCAAGGTTTGAATATGCTTGAACAAGCGAGCTCATTAAACCGTCCTATTTAGGGTATTAGAGCACCTTTCACTAAAGGTTCGAGTTTCATTAAAAGTTCACTGAGCTCTCTAATTAACTCTTTAGGCGCCTTCTTCAGCTGTTTGCAGAATTTATGATAATAGTTTCCTAACTGAAGAATCGTTGTTGACCCACCACCTCCCACTTTGAATTACGAGGAAATTATATAAGCCCAATAACACTTATATATGATCGTGAAAAAATACAATAAATCCAGCATACTTCTTCTTTCCTAAATACATTTGTTAATGAGCCTTTAAACTTACCCTTTTTTGGTAAAATCACTTGAATCATTAGTTTTCCTTATAGAATAATGTTTTTTTAATCACACTTCCCCAAAGAATTGTGAGAAAACAATAATAAACATCCACCCCAGAAAGACCTGGAAACATGCAAATTAAAAATAAACTATCTAGGATAGTACTTGAGACGTGCGTTTTAGGAGGAAATAATTCTTCATTCAAGAACTTTATGACGCCGTTCAATAGGGAGGAGACAGAGTAGATTGGACACGTGCTGAGGAAATAACACATGATGTGTGACCTAAACTACGAGAGTCTAGTGAGAGGTTTTGAGAGAAATGAGGTTGGAAGTTTGAGTTATCAAAGTACCAAGTGATCGCATATGGTATATCAATAAAAAAAAACCTAAAGAATCCATGTTTGAAGATTGATCAGTGAACGGAGCGCTACAAATTCACTAAATATAAAAATGTATAGCTTCGACTAACACATATGTTTGCAAAGAAAGTGTCATTAGTATTTTAAACATCTTATACATTTACTAAACATAGCACATTATGTATTGATAAAAAAAGTTATATCGGCTGAACAATGTATTGGTGTAGTTGTTTGTTGTCTAAAGCAATCCACGACATCAAATAAAACCATTTTATATCCAAGACACTTTTGGCGTTGAGTCAGCAATATTTAATTATGTAATTCCTAGTTGCCATTAAACATTTAAATGAAATATTTACAGGTTGTAGAATGTAGGAGTAAGGAAACTACTAGTTATGCATTTCACGTTATAATGTTTGACCTATGTATTCAGCTATTGTTTTCAAATATATCCAAATAGGATGAAATAAACAGTTGATTCTCTAAGATATTTGGTATGACAAGCAGGTTATTCCAACCACAACTTGAGCGTGTAAATCGTAGCGATAATTTGTGCCTAGAGGTTCGAGCTCTCACGCATCTATCGACCGTGCTTTCGTGCTTAAGAGCGTGCTCCTTTAGAGCTGTCATCTAAATACTCTATTTATATATACGAAAGGTTTTCTTTTCAGAGTCATTGCTTGGTAACGAATAGACCGATTTTATTGTTTGATTTGTCAATGTAAAGGTATTTCGACGTAGATCGCCAATACGTTCGGATTTACAAAAAGGCGTCACTGAAGTACAGTAAAGGGCTGGAAGTCTCGAAACGGTGGCGCTATCTATCGATATTCAACCAAGCTCAGTTCACTTTGTTTACAACACTAAACTGACCACAGATTGCAGTGTTTGCAAGAGACACTGCAACTGAGTAATCAAATTGTTCTGGCCAGTCATTTGGACATGTGAGAGAGAGCGATTCGGAATCAGCGTTAAACATTTGTGTTGTATATGCAATCAATCATACGAATACATGCTTGAGTAAAGACTTATCTGGAATGTGAAAGTATATGCTGCAGCTCGTTTTGTTGTTTCACATGCAATGAATGATATCTATAAAAAACATCACACTACATTACTTGTTGAACTTAAAAGAAATATGGCGGTAAAAGCTCCCGCAGTGCTTGCCGCAAGTCTGAGGTGGTTATTTTGTCATTAGTGGAGATAATAAGTTAAATCATTGTTGTTTGGAGATAATACTCAATATTCCGTTTTGCAATGCGCAGATTTTCGAACATTATTTCAACACAAATTCGTAGTCTTAACGGGCATTAAAAACATAAATAAACAATGTTTTAAAAGTTCAGCACAGTCATGAGTTTTAGTAGATGATTTATAGAGTTCCCACTTTTTGCCGCGCCACTAAGGCAGTCCAGAACTGTAGTTGTTGTTTAAGATGAAAGCATATTTATTGGTCGTCTAAATGAATAATGTAATATCAATTTTAGATAATATCATTTTGGATATCACAAGTGTTCTACAGATTCATGAACACCCTTTTCCTTAAATAAGAGGGTCTTAAACGGTTTATGTATTTCCCTCGGTTTTGCATCCCTGATTGTACAGCTTATTAGTTGAACAAGAAGCAGGCCTAATTTATTATATGCAAATAAAGTTCTCTCCTATTAAATTATTATCTTTTTAATATGTGTTTTTAATATAATACCCTACCATCCTGTGAATTCAATTATTTCAGCCACCCTAAACTCAATATTTTCTTCTGTATTTAAATGCTCAACGATGTATTTATTTCCCGATTCAGTTCAAACTTTGTTAGTAGAAGTGAAACAAAGAGATCTTTATCAAAGAAAATGCTGAAACTGATGCGTGAAGGTTTCACTTTTATGCTACGCCCAACTTTGTAACAAAGAATAATATCATGTTGTCCCAATCGTTATCAATGTTGGCGTTGATTGTTAGCTTTAACGAAATACAAGTTTTAGCTGTCACATTCAATGCTCATTGATGAAACAGATGATTTATTTTTTTAACAACTTGATTGATTAAGCCTTAACATTTTAAGGTCTAATAATGTATTACTGTTAACTTGTAGGTGTGTCTCCCTCCCTAAGTACCCCCTCCTGCCCCCCCACCCCCTCCTCCCTCCTGCTTCATTCTTCTGCATACCTTACTTTAAACAGAGGGAGTTTGTCAAACAAGAACAGTAACTGAACCTTTACGGTTTATTCTCTCTGTTTAACTTTACTTTTTTACATCCTGTTTTTTCACCTTTTCCTTGTAAAATACATGCATTCTTTTATCAACAAAAAAATACTAAATCTAGCCCTAGTATGTCAACGTTGTGTTAATCATTAACTTCGTCGCGTCGCCAGTGGCGAGGCGGTTCGCTGTGGTTGCCCTGTGGTGTGTTCTTGCTAGATATTGCCAGAGTGGCCCACCGTTAGTAATTTACAACTGAACGCTGCCGCCGAACCCAACGGTACTGCTTCATGACGTTACTAATAAACTTTAAAACAGAGTACTAAATTGCATTGTGCATGCAGTATTACGTCCTAAAATGTTATCTCCTCGGTTCAGTAAATATGAACCTTAAAACTAATCATACTACGGTTGAGGGGTTTTAAATATCAAAATAAATTTAATTGTACTATCAGATTAATAGTGAAGTAATGAAGTAATCCGACCAGGCTAGTATTTTTATGAAGGGTTGTTGTGTAAGTTCGTAAAGTTTGTTGTCGCACTAACCGATGTTCAACACTATAACTTTTTCTTACTTAAACTCACCTCTGTCAGAAAATCTTTTCCCTTGAGTTTGATTTGTAAGGTTCGAGTTAGAAAGAATAATAATAATAAGAAGAACAGTAATAAGAATAGGAATAAGAGTAAGAATGATTTATTTTTTCCATATTTACATTACATTAATTATTACATTAACAGATTTTTCCTTTATTAGAAAACAAGAATTGCACAAGAACACAAAGTCTTCTATATCGTCCTCTCAGTGTCCTCACAACACACTCGTCAGACTGACCTATGAAAGAAAACTGAAATACAACTACTTATTCACTTAATACATTAAAATAAACAATGAAAATGAATATACAAAAAAAGAAAAATCTGTCGTTCACTTATCATAGAGAAATATAGGGCCTCCAAGGCTTCCTGCTTGGAGGCTCCTTCACTTCAAGTATAAAAAAATCCGCGCTCAGACAAAACAATACCATATAAAATTTAACAAAAGTGATCTCCTAATAATAATTAGTGCCATTTGACTTAATTTACAAATAATAAATTACTATATAATCTAATATACGTTTTGAATCTTCAAATTAATGATGTCAATTAATGTCAAGAATCTTAGACATCAAAATAATAAAACATTGAACTATTAGCAAAATTATAAAATAATATTCTGAGCTTGAAAAACACAAAACGTAAAATGTATTGATTTCCCAAAAAATAAATAATTCGAAAATACCAAATAGTAAATGAATGCCAAAACTACAAACGTACATCGATTGATTTCATTGGACATGATTCATCAAATAACACAGGAGCGAGCGTCCAGTTATGCCAGGCTCTCGTATGATTACATTAAAATAGATCGTAGTGTTCTTACAGGATATAGATCGTCAGTGTGTTACAGGATTTTTTGCTTTCATCATTAATGTGCTAAATGTTTTGTTCACTTTATATTATTATTATTTCTATTTTGTATGTGTTCATACTCGTGAATATAAATATTCTTTATAGTACTTAAGTAGGTCTTAAAATTTCCAAAGGCAATATTAAATGAGATGCAATAACAATGCAATGCAATGTAGGCTAGTAGTAAGGCAATGCTACGATTTTTTCGCTTTTTATTCAATGAAATATATTTTACTGATTTTAATTATTATATACTTTTCATTCTTGGTAAAAAATCTTTTGCTCCTTACTTAAAAAAGAACATTACTCATCAGTAAATAGAATATTTCATAACAGTAAGAGGTAAATTTTTCTCCATTTATCAATTTTCTCACCCTCCAAGAGCTTTTTACTTATATATTTCCACCCTTCTTCTTTTTAATGTACACCATTGTTACATCTCACACAAACGCGCTGATCCTTTAAAACTGTGAGATCGTATCAAAGGCATCCTGATAAATGAGCGTTATTTGAGCCTGATCATTTATTACAGGGAGGATCAATGGAATCTTATCTACCGTCAGTGTCCTTTCTACAGTAATGATTATCGGAATAATAAACCTTGACATCAACAGAATCTTTTCCTCGGCTTAAATATTTATAACCATCCCGCTTTTATTTATGAATCCGTGTTATTTCAACTCTAACACTTTCAGACTACTATTCACTAAAGAAGATGTAAGTGTTTGGTTGAACCGTAAAATAAACTTTAAATAACATTATTTAGTTCACTTAACTTTTTGTCACCGCTTTCTACCTGTCTATAAAAAAAGGTTTTCATTAATGTTAATATGTAAAATTCAGTTTTTTAGTTGTCCGTGACTCTTTAAGATGTGCTAAATACAGCCAAATGGTTTATCTGTTAGAAGAGTTACAGGAGTAAATTATATTTGAAAAAAGCTGATGTGTGCATGACTGGTTGTCAGTAATGGTTCCCTCAAAGGGCCAAAGGGACTCTACTCCTAGCCTAAGCACCATTACATATAATTACAACGAATACATATAAATTTCAAATGGATTTAATCCCTATTTAATTTGCAAGATTTAATTTCTCACAGATAAATATACAGTATAATGGATGTACATTTACATTATCTCAGGTTGGATAGACAATGCTAAAATTACTTCGATTATTAGGCAAGAGAAATGACCCAGGCACCCAAGGCTAACCAATTTCCCAGTTTCACCATTTTTTTTCTTACGCCCCTTTGATGCAGAACGACCCTAACGAGAGCATATTAAATGATTAATGGTAATAGCAGCTTTAAGGACGGATTGAGGACTACGCGTTTCAGAACACTGATTGCATTCTAAATTATTCCCTGAATATGTAATTAGGCGTTTGACAAAGTTCTGAAATTAACTTTGATCGGAAAGTTGTTGAGGCAAGATTCTATTCAATAGTACTGATCGGTACAGAAAAAAGTAAGTATTTAGTAGCATCTGATTAAAGAGGAAAAAATAACTATACTATTATTCCTTATAGTAACTTTTGGATTTTATTTATTTTAAGTCAAGGATTCAATGACCCTCCAAGGGATGTTTTTCTTTAACGTAAGCAAATACAAATCGACTGTGTTGGACGTTTAGCTTCCCCAAGTTTTCCCTTTATATATAAGAAGGTAATAACATTGAGAATAAAACACAAGACACCTGGCATTATGCTAATTCCTCTGCTACTAGCTTGGGTTTCCGGCTTTAATAGCCCCGTTCCCCTTTTATTTTACGTATACCAATGGAATAGCTTAATAAATAAAATTCTTGGATTTATTTGCGGGAGTTATTTTTATTTCAGAATAAAAAAAAGAATAGGCAAAGTATAGTTTGGGAAAGCAAAGATTTTATAGATTAACCATAAGTAAAACCTTACTTTGCATAATTATCCCTAACTTTTCAAAGTTTAATTCAACATTTGACCTTCAACTAATAACAATAAGAAATTATGAGGAACCGTAGGGTTTGGTCTACTTGTATTATTGTAAACAAATTTGATCGAACTTTGAAAAAGTTTTTTTACTTAATTTTTTTGTAAATTAAATAAACTGAAGGAGGCCTCTCTAAACAAAAATACTTTCAACATGATTTCAGAAACTATTTTTTTGTGATATATTGTACTGTATTTATATTCCGTACCGCAGCGAAACTGCAGTTTTTTTCTGTCAGAGGGGAAGAATCAGCTGATGCTAAAAAAAATGACGATTGTGAATAGTCGACACAAAAATACATCTTGGCAACGTAAAAAACTAAAAGTATGTAAAGTAGTAATTGATGGGAAATTGTTTGCATTGTGTATTCAGTTGTAAAGTGTTGATTTAGTAATTGATTGTATACAAAAATCGAAAAATTGCATCGTTAACTTAACCTAGCACAACACAAATTACGCAAATAATAGCTTAAATAACAGCTAATTGTTTGAAACAGAAAGATTTAATATGATGGAAGCAAAGTCTTGAAAGTAAACAAGTCATAAAATCTTTGTTTTGTTAAGTAGTTAGCTTATACCATCTTATCTTACCAAGTGTTATAACGAAACATTATAGTTTCTCGCCAAACCTTAAGTTGCTTTTCGTAACTCGGTAATATTTAACCTCATCTTGGTACATCAGTCGAAAGACTTAAGCTTATACAAAAAGCTCACTTTCTACCCTAGTGATGAAGTTAATTATTCCCTACAATATTCATTAACATTAAGTTGTTTAGCAGCAAATAGGTTCAATATAAACCCAGTTTGATGAATTTTTTTCAAAGCCGTACTTTTTAAATAGGTGTGCAGTTATTTAATAAATATTTTTTATTAAATTTGGATAAGGAATCAAGTCCAGTTCCTTTAGGTTTCAATTGTTACCTTAATTAATTAACAGATAAATAAAAAAATTTAATAATTCCACATTACAATTATACTTTCAAGTTTACGTTTATTTCTTTATTTTTTTATTTATTTGTACACGGAAAACATCCTTTTACAAAACAAATTAAATACATAGGCTGAGATGGCTTACTTAAGAACATTGTACAAGGTTATATAGCAACTAAGGCAACATAACTAAACCCTAACAAATAAATGCAACAACAATACACTATAAAATAATAACAACTATCCAGAAAATATACATGCATAAATAAACAAAAGCAAGTACGTGAGAATTACAAATGATTAACAACTGCTCGAGTTATGCAAATTGAATTTAACAATATTCAAAATGGAAAAGCAATTTAATATTTGATGTACATGAAACAAGGAAAATTAATAAATAATAACATGCAAATAAGTGAGAAGAAAAGGAGGCTAAAGTTAATTCTATGATGCATACAAATTTAAGTTTTTACAACAAGCGCACTCAATATACCGTTATATTCAGAGTTTTGAGCACCTTTCACGAAAGATTCAAGATTCATTAAAAGTTCACTCAGCTCTCTAATTAACTGTTAAGCTGCCTTCTTCAGCTTTTTGTAAGTTTCCGTAATTTATGAGAATAGTTTCTCAAGAGATCTTTTAGAAAGAAGCTGCATGGTCCTACCGTTTTTCATTTGACCTACATTGAACCTTCATTAAACACATCCTAGACCTCACGAACATTTCTAAAACACATCCTGTAATTATGTGACTTTCGGGAAGATCACCTCAGTAATTATTTGGCTTAAAATGGAGAAACAAAACAATGCCGCAAAACATTTTAACGATTTAGTAAGATTTCCATTCATTCTAAATAGATTATTCTTTATGGATTTGTGACTAATGGCCAAAACGTAAAAGAAAGTTTTAGAAAACACAGTAGGCCTACACCTATTAATTTGACCAACAAACAACGGCTTAAGAATGCCAAATCCTAACATACAAATATATTGGCAGAGTAAACAAAACTGATTTGACTTAAATAAAGGATCAAATTTGTTTTATAGGAAATTCTATAAAAAGCGTGTAACGAGCCTAAATTATTCATTCAATGAAGAGTGTGGATGTATAGATCTGTGGTTGTGGATAGGTGTAGTATTGAAGCTCGACTGAGAAAAGAACAGAAGGCCTAGATTCAAAAAAAATTTAATTTTTGTACTTGTGTAATGAAATGTACAAAACACCGCTCAAACCAGTTTGGCAATCAATGAAATGACAATTCTTTGCTATAAATCGATGTAAAATTAGTATTACGTGTTACTTTAATAATATGTTCAGAGGCTAATTTTCAGTAGTGAATAATAAAAACATGTTCTTGCTATGGCCCACATATTTATATGCATTTTTTATTTAGCTTGTACTAGTTTCAAAGGATCTGTTCTGTTATTCATGTCCACTTTTTTACAATTCTTTAGTTAGTTCTTAGTTACCATATTCAATAGTATAGCTCACCTTAGAATATATCTTATGGCTTTGTTTTGGCTAGTATTGAATACTACAAAGTTTATCGTAGTCCTTACCAACACATACTTGGCACAGTGTGTAAGGCTGTTTTGCAGGCAAAATCGATTCACTAACAAAAACCTAGCCTATCTTTGTTACTAGTTTAAATTTGATCATTAAAGTATATTGCAAAGTTAAATACATCAAATGTAAATAGCTTTAAATTACAGAAACATATAATGATAATAAATCAAAAAACTACATAATCCTACTAATATTAAAAATGTGAAAGTATGGATGTTTATGTGAATATTTGTCTTTCATCCACGTAAAAAATACTGGACCATTTGAGCTGATATTTTGCAAGAATAGAGCAACTATATCAGAAAAGGAAATAGGCCTATTCACTCCCTAAAATACCCTCGGGTAACGCCCCGTGAACTTCCTTAGCTTCAATGTTTACATTCTATAAGGATGTAAACATTCAAATACTGGATTGTAAACAGCTGTGAATACTACAATTTGACAGTTAAAAAAACAGAAGTAAGATCAGCTGTAATTTTTATCGTGAGCAAAGCCACGGGTAACTGCTAGTACGTATATAAACATTAAAGCTAGTCACCATAAAAAGATATTTGAATTAGAGCTCAGATCAAACTATAAGTTGATCGAGAAGGAGAGGCAATTTTGAACACTTACAATCCTGATAGACTGACGACTGTGATTTGATTTTTCAAGATAAAGTCAAAATTATTTCCTCTATTTGGAAGCTCAGATGAGTAATTCTTTCTTTGCTTAGCCGGTACAAAACATGTAGGTAGGCAGGCGTGAAAACAAAGAGTTATACATCAAAGAGAATGCTTAGCTCGATGCTTGACGAGTTTTTAGAAATGTTACAACTGCGTAAGAAATCATAAGGCAAAATTTTATTGAAGTTATTTGTTAATTTATCCTGCCGTATTTTCCACCGAAGTCACTCTTCCACTACAACAGGCCTTCAAACAAAAATAATAAAAAACACATTATTTCGAAAGATTTATGAGATGGCTTCTCATCTCAAATAAATTGTATTTTCATGAGAGAATAACACAAAGCCCACTTGCACTCAATCTATGTTGTCTATGTGTCCGACAATTCTTCTTTCTGTTTGTTAAAACACATTACTACGGACTCTATTCCTACTATAATGGGCCTTGAAATGATCTGGTATAACCAACAGTCCTACCAACTATAAATTATGAAAATATCACCATTCTGCGATGAACATCAGCCATGTTAACCTTAAATAAACTTTACCTAAATGGTGATATTTGCCTAAAATATACTCAGGGTTTCCGTTTTAAAACTTATAAGTCATTCAAAGTATACTATCTTTCTTCGCTTTTATCTTGAGCTAAGTTGACCAGTTATATTGCGCAGTATAATAGTCGTCTTATCTTAACCTAAATTTATGCCTGATACATGGCCGATACACGGATTTTATCATTATCATTTTCCTCGATATAAAGTATTTCGCAAGTTAAATACATCAAATATTAATAACTTTTAATTACAGAAACATATAATGATGATAAATCATTATATATTATTGCTATATTATACTGCACTAGGGGCCCCGTGCACAAATTGCGCATTTTAATATTATTTCTGTTCGTGAAAAACTGTCCTACAGTTAATATAAATTAAACTCTAACCTTTATTAATCAAATTATCCTTTTCAATTGAAATTTAAAGATCTCAGCTAAATAAACAAAGGCCTAATTGAACAAAACACACTCACATTATTCATCACCCATGCACTGTTTTTTAATTTGGCTGTCTTCTCGCACAACAGTAGGATAACGGAAGTTTTTCTAGGAAGCCCATGTGCAAAATTGCGCATTTTGATATTTTTTCTGGTATTCAATTAGTCTTTTTCTCTCAGCAGTTCTCTGTTCTTGCCGAAGGTTACGCATATTTTCCCTAATCACGTCGATTCGTTTTTCTCCGTTCCTTTTTCTTCTTTCTGTCTCAGGGTTCAGTTTACAATATGTTCATAATCTAACGAGCATGGATCTTTACTACAAAGAATGATTTGCCTGCCACAATTGGGCTAAAATTTTAAATGAAAGTGGTCCCATTTCATTTTTCTAAGCTGTATCATGTTTACGAATGTAGAAAACCTATTTTTGTTTGCAATGTGACTGGTTAAAATCATCTTAAGGTTTTAACGTGTGTAATTTAACAGCTGTTAAATTACAATCACATTTTAAAACCGTTATGACGCAAGTTGGTTAGCACTGGAGCGTTGAAAGCGCCCTCTAGAAATAAATTAAAGTCTTGGGGGTCGAAGCCATAAGAGAAGTGTCCATTTTAATTACCAGTCACCGGTGTGCTACATTATACGCTTTAAAATGATAGCTCAATCGTAAAAATCGGTTAAGTAGGACAGCTTAAAAAGGGTAAAATAATAGTGCATACTTAGAAAACTCCGTCACGAATAAAACATACCGCCAAGAATTAAAAAGGGATCTAACAAAAAAATCTTATTGTATTAAGTATATAGATTATACTAAAGTATACTATTAAGTATAATTTTATTTAAGTTATTATGTTATACCTGGCGCTAAATCTTGGGGCCCACGCCGTCCATAAGCCCAATGCTAAAATTAACATTTGTCTTATGGACGGCGTGGCGTGGGCCCCAAGAATTGGCGCCAGTTATACACTATTATAATATTACATCAAAAAAGTGAACTCTTTTTAGTTTACACAGCGTATCATTTCAATTAGAAACCGTAACTTTGCGTAATCAAAATAGGGTAAAACGAGCAATATTTTTATACGCCCAGTGTATACAAGTGTTGTTCATTCTTAACCCCAAATTTGAAATATTATATTTAGATTTGAAATATTATATATTTGGTACACCTACATTAAAATTTCAAATTATCCTAGAATTACCGATATAAATAATTGATTTATATTTTGTTTTCAAAATAAGATAATAGTTCAAATACTAATTAGTAATGGTTGATATAATCGCAGAAATAGGCATAGCGGGTTATAGGCATTTCGTTACCGTGTTATAATTTATAGCGTCTATTTCCACAATACTTATTGATCGTAATGGCATCTAAAGTAATTAAATGTTTATCGTGCTAACCCCGAGATGTTTCATTTAGCGCATAAATAAATATTATGCTCTCTAAATATTTTACTTAAGGGCTGATATCCACACATTTTTTATTAACAATAACAGATCAAATTCATAATTAACAAGAAACCCATATTAATTTAATTCAACAAGAAACCTATATTTACCTTAACATTTCGATTTTTTATCAGCGACCATACTACAGCGTCTCATCAATACCTGAAATCAAACATCTAGTTAGCATATGTCTTACATACATTAACATCTTATGTAAAAATCCTTGACAAACTCTTCTGTTTATAACATTATAAATTTATGAGAACTGCTGCGTTATTTTATGTATGGCTTTTTTTGTTCATAAGAGGGTTATTTTTTCACTCTAATATTTCACAAATCCAAACACTCATCAAGAAAATTTTCTTTTCTTATCTCCTTATTGCAATGTTTAGGAGTCATCAGTCATAAAAGGTCACAAGCAATTGTGTCATATACAGTATGTCTTTTTAACGCAACCCAAAACTTTATTTTATCAGTGAATGATTATTCATATTCCCCCCAAAATCCCCGGATTTGACGCCATTATATTATTTTCTTTGGGGATGCATAAAAAGTAAAGCCTTTGAAAAAAAATCACAGGATATTCAGCACTTCAATATCCTGAATCCTTTGTTTTATAAAAAGCACCCTGAATAAAGTACCACTGAACCTTTTACAACGGGATTATGTACCTGAAGTTGTATTCTTATACTTCTATAATGTGTGTGTATGCATCTACGAACACAAATTCACATTATAGGACAAACGTTTAATTCGGGGATTGTCTTTCTTGTGCCAAGTTTATATTTACTTCGTGACTAGGTTTAATTCCAAAAGTACGATGTTAAAGTGAATCATAATTTGGTTAAGGGCTATTGTTGTAATTAATATTTATGAATATGGTTTTATTACTTGCTGCAACCTCAGAAAAGTAATCTCCTTACTAACATCGTTTAAAACCAATTATCGATGAATCAAAACTCTAAAGGTAAACTCAATTAAAACGCCTCCCAGACAGTGAAAACTTCATAATTCCATAATATTAAATTATCAAAATCCTTATCATCTAATCTAAAACTTTAACTAATACAACATCATAACGTTATTTTGTGTGTTGCGAATAAAAGACAAAAATCCCTTATTCATACAAATATAACTAGCGGAGTTTCTAGAGTCAATAGCTTAGCAATTACGCTTTTTCATATCTTCATGAGTTATTATATTTATATTAAGCTATACTATTATACTTCATGAACAATACCTGAAAACTACTATCAACCATTACTTATTTTTCATTGATAAAAATTTGATTATTCTTTGCAGAAAAGTTTTTCAGATGTGTTTCATATTTATAGTATTAATTTCAAACATATTGGGGTTTACCGAATCACCCCAACTTCACATTAAGAAATATAACAAACTTAGCGGTTTTTTAAACGAATCGATACAAAAAAATATTAATACAACTTTAAACAAGTTCTTCTTCCAAACAAACAAATAATCAGCCAAATACACTGAACCTCCGTAAATAATAAAAATCAATCATCGACAGTTAAAAGTGATAAATTAGTACTTATATATAAAAATTCCCTCAAAAATTTTTCAATTCTTCAGTTTTTAAAAATTAATGTCGTCAACAAGAGCAGTTTACTGCGGGCCGTGTTCCTGCCACTAATTGCCTCAGTGTCCGACTGAGGGCGATTTATAGCTGTCCGCTGCCCGGCCCACCCAGCCCGCACTGTTATAGCGTTATTAAATCTTTACACAGCGTTCTTCACTTTCGCGATAATTTTTCTTCAGTTTGAGCAAGCAAAATTATTAAAATACAAAAAATATATATAAAGGAGGATAAAAACAACCTACTTCCATCAATCCTTTGTAACATCTCAAATTTTGCATGAGGTAAGATTTGGCACATTAGTAAGAAGAATATTGACAAGCGTTTTAATTAACTGTTTTATAATGTAAACTCTGTGGTAGCTTTCCGAAACTAGTAGGGTTTTAGCTGAATTCTAGGTTTTATAGCTGATGAGGCAGCTTTGGTTTGACTGTCCACTGAGTTGCATGACAATGAACTCTTTCATTAAATCCCTTATTTTAAAATCTTAATTGGAAGCCTACTAAGAACTCGATCGTTGACCCTGGAATCGTAAGAGCAAGAGAGCTAAGGAATTCCAATGCCTTCCAAAACTCGTTGCTTAATTTGCTTCGGTTCGGAATACTAATGAATCCGAACGTATTTTTCACCCTTAGAAATTTACGCCACACTTTTTGTGTGCCGCTTTATTGTTCCGTTCAGGGGCAACATTAATAACTCAGATGTTTTGCGGGAGTAGAATTGCGAATATAAACGTTCAAATGTGACTCAAAGATCGTGCAGAAACCCGTACAATGGGAACTAGATATTTTCAAGCAGTCGGTCGATGGATAAAAGGAATATAGCACATTAAGTGTCTCAAAAAAGTGTAACTTTTCAATGATATTAAATATATGATTGATTCCGTAAAAATATCTAACTGTGCTGTTTTTCTGTAGGTATCTAAGGCAATAGATGTTTTAGTTATAAATTTAACTAACTTTTACTAATTTATTCGTAATTTAGACGACTTTCTAAATTCGTTAACTTATTAAGTAATCCATCGAAGTAACCACAAAAATTTCAGAGTTAACTTCGAAAGTACTCAAAAAAATCGCACGCATTTACTATACAGGATTGATTAAAAAACATATCGTTGAATCAGGTTTCTTATTGTTAAGTTTAGTCATTGACATATCAGACTAGCTATTTAGTTAAATCAATGTAAATATATCCTAAAATTCATATTTAAAAGAATGGGCTGAATTGGAGTTATAAGAAGGCTAATCAAATAACACTTTAACTGTCATTAGAATTTAACATAATTGTAAGTGGCTGATCATTTAGAATCTCTCTGATGAATTTCGACGAAGATGGATGATAATCTGAAGCAGAAAGAACGATTTCATAATGAAAGTGATTAAAATAATAGTCTGCTGGAAACGATTGATCCACCTCACAACGAGGCGCTGAGTTCGTTACATCCTGGTCATTTACCATCACCTAACGATGGGCATTCAGTGTCTAGGACTTATTTTCTGACTGCTCATCTTTAGATACGATTTAAAAATACGATGAAAAATACGATTTACAAATATTTTTAGTTTTTAACGGAAGTTTCTTTTTAACGGATGTTTTAAAAACGGAATATTGCTTAATAGATAAGTAGTTTATCTGATCATTCTAATTTATTCAGAGTATATAATAAGCAGTTTCTTGAATGCTGAAAATGATATATCAAATCAAAGATGAAACCACCAATATTCTTATAAACGTCAAAACTTTTTCTGAAAAAGAAATAGTTTATTAATTCTCAAAAGGAGGTCTGTGCGAGCAAATTAATTCAGCGTCCAGGTTTGTAATCTACTCCAAAAACATCTTTAATTTGTACTTCATCTTTCCTTTACAATATTTCCATAAAGAGTTTGACTGATTTTAAAAATTAATGCATCCGCATATTTTAAATATATTTTTGGTCATATAATTGTTATTTATTATTCGTCAATTTGTCTTACTTGATAAATATTTTTCAGTAACGTACATTAAATCTATTCACATATTACTGAAAATATTTATTACATTTGAATTCCTTAGATAATGATTGAAGGAAATTTTTGCAGAAGAGTTGCGACTCTTCTTTATTGGACTGATGATGTAAATTGTTCAATTATATTTCAGTTTTTAAGGATCATAAAGGAGTAGAATTATAATTCGAGTATCCAATTCCTTTCATTTTCCGTATCACTAAAACCACAAATAAAGCTCCAAGAACAATATTACACATATGAAAAAGGGATAATCAGTCGTACCAGATGTTAATAATTTTGGAAGAAATAAGTAGTAAAAGGCGTGAAGAGTTTACCTAAAGACTAATACGAAATTCGGCTCGCGAAACACAAACCGTAATGTACAAGTTAAACCAACGAGTGAAGAAACTTGCCAACTTTACAGCCTCAGTTACTCTCTTTGTCTTACAATTAATTTTGTCCTTTAATTCTAACTTTTGATTCTCTTTTTGCAGAGGTAATACTTATTAGTTAACCATCTTAGACTAAAAAGAAGTTTAAAAAAGCTACATTTCTAAGGTTTTATGACGGTTTATTTAACAATTCTTTTCGTTCGAGTTTCTTGTTTTCTGCATTACATGCCTACTAAGAAAAAGGATTTTGGGTAACTTGCCAAATTTATTAAATGTTATTTATACATTTAAAATATTTCAGCAGCGTAACCTGTTACTTATAAATATTTTATACGTATTATTATTTTCATACGTATTTATTTTCATACGTACAATTTTCCTGTGATAGAAGGATGAAGTGTTCTGTGTGCCTAGGTTAGTGTATTGTAAGACTTTTATTTCACATATAAAACTTTAATTTTACTATAAACTGTAATTAAAATGTTGAAACTAAAAATATGGGTTTTTAGACCAAAAAATTGAATTCAGTAGGAAAGCGGGGCTACTGATCGTGTTATTGGGTTTTATATTGCGAAAGTTTATCCAATAAAGGTTTTTGTTGTTGCTGTGTTTCAAAGAAATTATTATTTTATTTATATTAAGCTTAGTTACAAATTTTTAACAACTTACGGCTTAGTAAAACCATTGTATATATTCAATGGTAAAACCAACTATTAATTTACAAAGATCAGTTGTTTTAAAATACTTTAAAAGCCAAATTATTTTATTAAATATGTGAGATACGTGGGACGATTGAGTAATTCAAATAGCTCTGCTTTAAAAAACCAAAGTTTATAAAAAATCGCGAAATATATTTCAAAATGATATGTGATGAAATCATGTTTTTTTTATTGTGATAGTATCTAACGTGTACAGGCTAACTATTGCAGTTGAAATGAATTTTAAAATTTGTCTTTATAATTTGAAATGGTACATTTCTGCCAGTTGGTTAGTTTAAAATTATTTATGAATGTAAAATGTTACATTCATAAATTTATCAGCCTGTTGTGATTTTTGGCGGAATACTAATAAGTTTAAAATCACATAAATTAATAAGGTAGAAAGTAATAATAATATAGATTAATTAATTAATTTATAACCATAAATGGTACTACAATTGAATTTTTTAGTAAGTAAACAAGAATGGGATTTCCGTTCGCGCTATTTGGTATAATACTACTACTTTTCGTTTACGAAGATGACTCTTCTTGTTTCTTAGAAAACTTCAGCAAAACTACTTCATCTTTATTTCGACAATGATCTTAGGGAAAGTCTTCTTGTTATAATATTAAAATAACTTTTCATAAACCCTCAAATTTAATGAAAAGTTGTACTCTAAGTCATCTAACTGTCCTTAGCTTCGCAAATGTATTTTATTGGTTTTAGTAGTTTCTGTTGTGTCTCCCTTAATGTAGCTATAAATAATATAAATTTATAATTCCATAATGCTGTCAAAAAAATACACAATTTTAATTTTCTTTTTAAAAGCTTTCTCTTAGTAGCAACAGCTTATTGTTCAAATGCATTTTTCGACGTCAGCTGCGCGTACGGGAAATCGCGTCCCCCCCCCGACATGTTAAGTCGCACTTTTAATTTTTGTAATGAGTGAGTAAAATAAATCTCACTAAAACAATCACTTTGCACCCTGTGATGGTGTAGACAACAACTGACACTAAACTTGGGAGTTCACTGTTTTAAACTTGGGAGTTTGTTGATTGGAAATATTTTAGAAAAACAACTGCTACTCAAAACACTTGTTGATTTTTTCTTTTTGATCATCCATTGATTAATTTATTTGAATTTATCTGGAAATCGAGTTTTTTTCTGTAATCAAAATCTACGTACTGTGAAATCTAATTATTTAAGAATCTCTCGATAACTAAGAGCAACATCAAAGGAGAAATGATTATTGGGTTGGAAATTGAAGGAAATTTATGAGAAGTGTTACAATATTTTGTATTTTTACCTTTTTTTAACCCCTAATTTCCCTATTAACTTTTGGTTAAACTACAATTTGACTCTAAAACCCCCACTATTGGTCCTGAGGGCGAAATATACTCAAGCTATGTTAATAATATTTTAACGTTAGGAAACGAAAGGCAAGTAAAAGAAAACTGTACGTGCAACACAATTTCAAACTTCAGAGCCCTCCTTGCATACGAAACAAGAGAAAGAAAGTTTTTTGTTCCTCCAAGCCTGCAGGTGTTAAATAGTAACATATGGTTGAGCAAGTGAATTCTAAGTAAGCGAAATTACCATATTGGGCAACTTGGCCGAGACCGACTTTCAACGATCCATAGTAAACTCCGTGAATTTAATGTTACTTTAAACTAATGCTTTTATCATTTGTTGAGTAGTGGTACAACTTTAAAACGCCTAATCAACTTGCAATGATAGCAATAATAAAAAAACTATATAAATAAATAATAATAATTTACGATTTGTTATTGCAGTCGAAACTATGAGGTAACTGAAAGATAAACAAAACGGACTTATTCTACGTGCTTTTTAGATTGGTTTGAATAAGCTAATATTAAATATTAAAAAATAAAACATTTTCAATTTAAAATAGTTTTACAATAGTTTATTCAACTTACATAGTTAACTGGCTTTCAGATAAACTTAGTGTCAATATTTAGCATCCGGTTTTGAATATTCCTCATATTATGTGAACAATGCAAAGTCGATGTAAAAGTTTTAAGTTTCTTTTTTCTGATATTTTTTGGAAATTCTTGTATTTTTCCGAGTTATTTGAACTAAGACTTAAATTTGAGTATTCTTCCATCGTTCTCCAATCTGCCAAACGCTCGCAATTTCTGCGGGAATTCAGTAGAATTATTTTATTCTACATTGAAATGTCGCAGACATATAAAGAACAAACACTCGCATTCTTAATCGTGTGAAATAATTCCTAAATATTAAAATATCAAAATCTTCAAATTTCAAACTCTAAATCCCTTTAATACAAGAAAGGATGTTCTGATGTTTAATTTCACAAAGAGATTTATCATAAAACGGGAAAGAGAGGGAAAAGCTTGCTTCAATATTATTTAGCGCAATCTCATTTCCTTAAACAATAACCATTGTTTCAGTAAGTTGTAAAAAAACAATGTTTATTCAGCCATGAAGTAACTTATTTTAAACTTTTAATCAGTAAAATGTGTAATTCAAAGGAAATATTTTTTTTTTGTTATAGGCCTAATCATAAAGTGTTTTGGTGCTTTCTCTTAAATGCGTCTACATAATAATGGAAGTAATTAATCTAGAAAAACATTAGGTGTTGTATAATATTCCGGTAACTTATTTAATATCTTAATGTTGATTTCTTTCATGGATTTCCAACTCAGTCATTGCGTTACTAAAAATAATAGTTAAATGGTTGTTACATGTTTTAAAGTAATAACCAAATAATAGTAAAATTTAAAAAACGAAAATAAAAAATTTCAAAAGGCTCACCCTAACGCTTAGCGTCATACATTCTAACTGAAGCTGGCCGCTATTTTTTAGATTTCGTTTCGAAAAGGCCTTAAAATTCTTTCGATCACCGGTAACATCAGACGGCGAAGCAAACGCATCACGTTCAAGACAGACGCCACCTGCCGCTCAGAAAGTTTTAACTAAAACAGATAACGCTGGACCCGAACATATTACGATCGGAACTTTAGATCGAAGTCTCTAGTTACACAACGATAAAACCTGAAAGTTTGTTTTTCAAGTGGAATATATGATTTAATAACCCAGACTGGGTTCTAAAAAGAGGTTGATGTTTATGTAAACATGTACCTTATCTCTTGAAGATATAGCTTTATCTCTTGAAGACAACGTAGAAAAATAGATTACGTAATAAGAAATTTTAAAAATATTCGTATACAATTTCGCATGATTTCTAAGAAAACTTACAATCTACTGCTGTTATTAAGATGGAGCAGATGGAGCAAATTACTGTTCTAATATACCGTATATAATTATTGTTATGTTACATTTTTAAGCTCGGCCGTAATATATTGTATTAATTCAGGACTTCAAAGTAGATCTAAATTTTTATTTGAATGACATGTAAATTAAACATTTCAAAGAATCATTTTGCTTTTATTTTTGGTGGAAAATAAATTTTTGATTTATTTCCACATCTATTTGTTTCTAAGAAGAGTTTGACAGTGTTTATTTTTTACATTGAATAGGGCTGAGTATTAAAGTGAGGTTGGATTAGCGTGTTCTTTTTATTTAAAAATTCAAATAAAACGAGTAAGGATCTAGAGCATTTGTGAGATGCTTTTTATGAGAATAACACTCCCTATCCATGTTGTTTGAACAATCGGTGTTCCTCTTTAGAATACTATTGTCCATTACGGACACAGTTAATTTTTTTAACTTAATATTAAATTAATGTGTAATACGTAGAAATGTCATGTTGATTTAATAAAGCGATTTTTGTCATAGTTGTCATTTTACAAAGTCTGAAAAATGCTGAAAGACATCTCAAGACGAATTGAATTTGTGATTTACTACTTGATAAAAAATAAAGGCGGAAAAAATTCAATATGATTCAAACTGACTACAATGTTTGCATTATTAATAGATAAATTAACCAATGAAGTAATGAACCGTCACAAAACCATAAAAGATACTATTCTTTATAAAATAAACATGATTTTGCTTTTATACTTCAATCACAATCAATTACAAGCGTGTAATTGCATATGTGGCCAACGAAGATAATTTAGAGACCAACTGAACAGGATTGAACAGGACTGTAATTGAAAAAGCAATTAAACTGAGCCACAAATAAATTAACCTTAACCAACTCTCAAACGAGGTAGCCAGTTTGTCTTTCAAAGGGAAAAAATCCTGCCCCTTAAAAACGATCTATCACAGATTGATTTGAACTACTTTGATTTGCAACTTTTTTCTCTCAGCATTCAAAATAAAATCACATCTAGTAAAATTGGCTTTTAACACTCCATTTAAATATTAAAGCGAGGAATTATATTCCTGTTTGTTTTATTGATAATTGAAACAATAAAAGCCCGCAGTTATATCTTGACCAATAAGAACAGTTGTGAAGCTGTGGTACTGTGGTAGCCATCGCATTGTCGTGATCCCATGCAACTCCGGTTGGCCAAGCCCAGTCAGCCGCGCCGAGCACTTTACTACTTATTTCACCCCAGTTCTCCCGTTCTGCTGATGTGAGTTTGTAAATCCTCGAAATATCACGCCACGTTCTCATTTTTACTTAGTTAGGTGATTACTCTTGATTTCTTTGTTTTAAGAGTCAAGAAGCATCCCTGACGATTCGAATTCCTGACGAAGTTGGATTCAACATGTCGTTACGATCCATCAGTTTTCCATTGTTAAAACTTGTTTTGCTATAGTACTAGGGAAAATCATGTAGATTTACTTAAAACTGTAAACTTGTGAGAAAATGTAGTCATTTCCCTCTAATGTTTAATAATTGTAAAATTGAATATCATGCAACAAAGTCCTGACTTAAACATATGTTTCAAATCCTAAAGACACTAAATGATAAGGTAATTCGGCATTGCAACTAAACTATAAACCCATTAAGGGAGACTTAAGTCATTAAAGTTTAGATGACTTGATAAGGACACCATGTGCGAGTTTTTGATAAATAGTTTAATGAACTTGTTGACATGTTCTTAAGATCGTATTCGGTGGTTTATTACTTTGTAATATATGAGTAATATAACTGGTTTCATAAGTTATGATTTTTAAATTGTAAAAACTTTCATCTGAGTTCAAAAGACACTCGCAACCTGTGATATATACATATTTTTTTAATTTAATTAGGACATCGTGAAAGTGGATAAATGGTTCCAGACGTCTTATTTTTTAAGTTTCTCGAGTTGTTTGACTGGAATATATGACTAGTGAAACTCGTTTCATGAGTTATGACTTTCAACTTTAAAAAAAACTCATTTCATCTGAATGCAAAAGCTACTCGCAAACAGTGATATATTTTTTGAAACTTTAATTAGAACATCATGAAACCGGTTAAATGGTTCCAGACATTTTATTTTTCAATTTTCTATTAAATCTTTAACAGGATTACTGTATTGCAAAGCTTATAATTAGTGTGAATAATAAATATTCTATAAGTTATTAAATATTTTATGGATTCTGACCAACAAACGAATGACTTTCAACCACTGTCAAGAAGGAGAATTTTAAGTCATTTTCCGGCAATAAATGTAAGAATTTTGCACACTTAATTTTTGATCAGATGTTTCTAAAAACTCATTACAACTCTCTCTTCAAACACAAATTTCGGTTAAAATAATTTAAACCTCTGAAAATAAAATATATCTTTCATAAACTGTGTCTAGAACTGGAGGCTTCAGATTGGTTATTACAAAATAAACTTTAAATCCTCATAACCCAAAGAAAATGCATTGGTTACATTAGCATATTGGCTACACACAATATGCAAAGTAAGCATATTATAAAAATTCAAAGGAATGTGTTTGGTCTCTTTTAAAGGTCAATTAAAACGTTTAATTTATTTCATAATACAGCAATATCAAATTACGCGATTAAACTATTCAACAATTCAACCATGCAACAGTTCCATATTATAACAACCAGCTGTAAAACCTCGTGATAACCTATTGTCTGCACGAATAAAGCGTTTATTGGGAATATTATGTTAAATCCTCGTATGAATAAATTCATTCAAACCTATATGCTTGATTGTTTACTGCTAGGTTCTAATAATTCCGCCTATAATTACATCTTAATAAGTAATTTATAAAAATCTACTTTCTCTGCAAAGCCGGTTTATGAATTTTCAACATATGAAAGATTGAGTATTTGTGAATAAATGTAAAATAGAAATACAAACCTATTTACAAAACTTTGCAGAGAAAACTTAAAAAATAGGAAAAACACAAAACAAAGAAAATTGCAGACTTTCTTTCAAAGTATCAAATACTTTACAAATAAATAGTGTATAACAAAAAAACATTGTGTTGTTTTAAGGGTGTTTAAGAACACAAAATAAAAATTTCCTTAAACTAATTCTCATAATCAGATGGAATTATTTCACTATCATTACATAACAACAAATTTAACTGTTCTATATTATAAATATTTTAATTCTTTCAAATCAGTTATCGTTTGCGAAGTTTTGATAAATATTGTCAAAAGAGGAGGTGGTGTGGGGGAGTCATTAGGAAAGACTCTTAATACCTCGGTCAAGAGGGGGCTTTTAGAAGATGAGGAGGGAAAAGGATTGGAAAGGATTTTCCCACCAAACACAACAGCTTAGAGATTATACCTGTTAGTTTATTATGCATATAATAAACACATCAAAAAACATGATTTATAGGTTTTTGTTCTATTTATGTTTAGAATTAATTTTTTACTCATGAATTGTGTTTCCTCTGATGGAATGTATACCTCCTAGCTTATAAAGTAAGTACATCACTGAAACTGTCCTCTGACTATATATTTCATTCGTTGAAGGGTAAAAATACATAATTTTGATGTTAATATTGAGCCACTTCAGAAGGTTGTAGTCTTAAAAATTTAATCTATGAATTTTCTTTTCAAAGACGTAGTTAATCAGAGTGTCAGCTTTGGTTCGATGTCACAATAGGGAACATTTCCCTTATGTTATTTGTTTTAAAACACGTTTGTAAAAACCATCTTTTACAGTTGCCGTAAATTTTCTCTTTTGTTTAGTTTTCTTTTAGGAATTGTTTTTATCCCTCGCCAAATTAGGATACTATCTACGTTAAAGGCAAATTATTTGCCAACAAACTAGATGAACTAGTACTTCACTCGATATTTAAATGGAAAACTGTCATTTTCGGAGAATATGTAGCGATTAAACCAATCCAGCACATGTATTCCACAACTAATTTTTATGTTATTACTTCGCTTAGATGATTGGCTTTCTAGATTTTAATGCGAGAGGTAATCGATAGACAAGCGGGATTTTACAAGGAATGGGATTTAATGGCTAGAAAAATTACTTAGTTTTAGACTGGATGGTGAGGGGAGGGGAGGGCTCCAGCAACAGACGATGGCCCTGGTGGACAAGGCGCGGGTCACGAGGTGGAGCGAGATTGAGGGACGACCGCGAACTTCGCAATAGCACCATAGTTATCTGAGGCTGTATTTTCATCTAGGAGACAAGAGCGTGTTTGCCTGTGATAAGGACGACCTGAAAATCATATGCTGAGCAATTAAAGCGAGAACGAAATTGGTCGATTTGAATAAAAAACCATGGATAGAGGAGATAAATTTCTTATGTAATTTAAGTGTTAAGAAAGATGTTTTTTCATTTTATAGCAATATGTTCTATATTTTCAGACATCAGAAAACGTTTTTTCAATAAAAGCCAAACTAACAAAATTGAATTTTTTAAATACCTAAATAGGAACAATTGGGAAATATTAGGGAAATTTATAGGGGAAGCTTGGAAACGCCATTATAATTGGATAGTTGAAATTAATTACTAATATTAAAAGGAAAGAAAATTACTGCATATTCTCGCAATACTTGTGGAGACTCACCTTTATGCTATTGTTTTTAGCGAATTTCCCCTATAGGGAAGAAGCTATTACCGTAGGTCTCATGGTAAGACCTAAGCTCGGGACCACTATAACTTTTCGTTTTGGGGCCCCCAGAAGCAAAAAACACTATTCGTTCGAATTTGTATATATATATATCTATATATATATATATATATATATATATATCTATATGATATATATATATCTATATATGTGTCTGTAAGCACGATAGCGGCCGCAAAAGTGGTCCGATCTTTATGAAATTTGGTACGGACGTGTAAAGTGGTAATCAATTGGACGAGTTCGTGAATCAGCCAGATCGAACTACCGGAAGGGGGATAAAGGGGGGTAAACCCCCCTAAAAATGGGTTGTTTGGGTTTTTTACATAGAAAAACAAAATTTATCGAATTTTGTGGGCACCATTGAATTCAGCTCGAAAAAACAAACAATTTAGTATTTTGAATCACTGCTCTAAGTCTATTGGTTACCGAGATATTGAAAGTGGTAAACACAGTATGTTGTCCCCATGTTAACCTTATGGGAAATAAGTAAAATTCTATATCTCGGTTATTTCTCAACATATCTTGTTAAAACTTGGTAAATAGCTTCTTCTAGTTCAGATCTACTAAATATTGAATTAAAACCACCCAGTTTTAATATACCTGTAGCAGCAAACCTGCATACTCATTCCCCATGTTATTCTTATGGAGCTTACCAAAACATGTCAAATCTTGCTATGTTTGATTGAATATGTTGTTTTGCATTTGAAATTCGCTGAGTATGCAGGTCTGCTGCAACGGGGGTATTTGTTTATGTTTTTGAATAGTTTTTTCTTTATAATGATTTTTATACATCTACAGGTTTTTTCCTCTGTGTCTAGAATTAATTACGACTTAGAACAGTGTGTACCAACCGAACCGACAGCCTTAGTGGCCAGTATTTTAGTTCTTTGTTTGTCATTACACTAATTATAAAAAATGAAAAAACTTTGTAAAATCTACGGCATTGAAAAATATTGCAATAAAAGTGGTAAACTATATAATAATTATTTATGTAAATAAAGTACTGTTTCATTTCATTTCATAAACCCATCCAGCATCAGGTATTTCACAACTTATCAATCAACTAATTTTTATATTAATACTTTACATAGATGATTATTGTTATTACTTAGTAATTATTAACATGTAGCCGGGAGCTCTCCTGTTTGTGATGATTTTATTTAATTCACCACTGAAATTATTTTATTTTATTGGGCTCCAGTAGACTGACATGATTAATTCCTACCAGATTGATTATTTCAATCATTATCTTTAATTCTATTACTATCGAACTCATTTTTTTAATAATAATTCCCTAGTTATTAAACATGCTGAATTCGATGCAATCAAATAATTATAGGTGAGTGATTAAAGGTTGTTTTGATCAAAATACAAATATAAGTTTGGCTCATTGTTCAACTAAATTCAAAATTATGTTAGTTTTTCCATTTGGTAATTGATTTTTATTTTAAGTGAAAATTAACCTTAAAGAGTAATTCTCAAGTTTAATTCCTTTAAGATGGCAAAGAGTGTTGTTGTAAACTAAGAACACACATCAACAAATTATTACAATGAGACCTACTGTATGTAGAAATACAAAAGGGCAGAATGACATTTTACCACCAACATTGTAAACCGAACAAAAATATAATTGAAATGCATAAATGGTTAAAATGTCGTTATAATATTATTTTATTATTACCTCCTTTGTGAATAGTATTATTTTATTATCCCCTTTTGACTAAAAAATGTGTTTTCCATCAGAATTTTCATTATTCTTTTTTAGTTTTTGGGACTCTTTGTACTATTAGGGGCTGTGGTATGTGAAAGTTACTTCCACTTCCAGTTGAACTTCAATATAATTGTTTTTATACTGTACCCCCTGCGTTTGAAATATAATTTAAAATCCCTACATAATATAATTACATTGTCCAATTGAATAACTTAAGAAGTCCTTCTGAATCAAAACTTCATTTCTCAGAAAAAAATTATTTATTATTGTTCTTTTTTCTAGTTATTAAAGCATAAAATTTAAATTCACCGTGTTTTCTTATATATTCTCACATCATTATTAATTATTTTAATAATTCACAATTATTTACCGTTTTTTGCTTTAACAATAACATTAATAATGTAGTGTAGCCAAAATAACTCAGAAAACGTAGAAGAAACCATAATAAAAATATACTGGCAAGAATTGTTTGTTTTAGTGGTAGACATTCCTATTCTCAATGTTTTACAATATTCTTTAAAAATGTTCCTATTTAGTATAATTGAAAATAATACTTTGTATTGTATCAATAGCAACGTAGCAGATATACTTTTTACGTTTAGTGTCCAGTATTTGAGTTAGACACATGGTGTTAAAAAGAATAATTACAGCAAGTGCCCAGTTTTTTTATTGACATACTGTAATCTTTAACGATACCGTTCAGTTACACTATATCATGCCCACGCGCAGTATAGCGCTGGACACTTCGTGAAGTGCCCAATTACAGCAATGGGCTACGATATATACACAAGGAGACTTTTCATCACCATAGCGAAAACATCAAGTCTTGGCTGGACAAAATAAGTATAGCTGGTTGAGCAATAAGGATGGAAGATCTTCTGATTACAAATTCAATACTGTTAGTAACAGAGGAGGGTTTTACCCCTCAATTAAACAACAGATTTATCATTTAATTGAAAACACAAAGTGATTTCGCGGACTACATATCTAACGTTATGAGAGAGTGAACAGGCTAACATCGTAAAAAATTTTTGGTTGTAAAAAATAATTTTTAAACATCAATAGTAAACATAAAGAAAAAAAGTTAATAAGAATCAGGTATACCCAAAATATTGCAAATATAATTAAGAACTATAAAAGGCCTCCACCTCCACCATAGTACCATAGTACCTCCTTCGTAGTACCACCATACTATTGCCGTTTTATCTTTATGTTTTGATACGTTATTTGTTTCACCCTTTTTGGCCTACCACTGTTCCCTTACATGTTGAAAATTAAGTCTGTATTATGATCAAAGCGTCATACATAAGCAGCTGCGAATTTTAAAGTAATGTCGTTTAACTTAAGATCAATGGGAGGAAATGTTATATGAAGTCATGTTTACTACAGCCCAGCCTATCACGTTTTAGATTTAAAGCCTGACTTTAATATTTGGATTTTAACAGTATTTCAGCATATTTTCAAATAAAGAAGAAGAAGCAGACTTGTAAAGAAATAATTATCATGGAGGAGAAGGAACATGAATAAGGGATAACCTGTAACTGAAGATAGGAAATTTAATAAGTTCAGACACGAACATTCTCAGCTCTTGAAAAGTTCTTTTAAAGTCTGCTTATTACCCATGAAATTGCGTGTTTCCAAACTTATTATGTTTGTAACATCATCGGTTACTTTTCTTCTTTTTATTCCACAGTCACCTAAAAATGGCATTCAAATAAAAACAATTATATTTTTTTAGCTATCGAACAAAATATTGTTACACCTCAAGTGAAAATATCTATTCGTCCGTAGAATTATCCCTATAGTATAGACATAATGTACGAATGTTTTGTTGTGGTCTGCTTACTTTAAGTTCAGGGTAAGAAATCAAAGTAGGATTTCAAACTCAATATCAAACTATAGAGGCTATTATAACAGTCGCCTATTTTTAATTCCTTTCTAATACTTCTTCGTATTGCTCTTTCAAGAGCGTTACTTCCTTCATGTTAATTTTTGGAACCTGTACATACTAATGGTGAATAATGTTGCAAATAAATATTTCTTTGGCAAGCAAGCGAGTTTGAATTTATTTCTTTTAATAAAACTGTCTCAAGATTAATTTATAATATAATACTGAGGTGTGCACAACCAGGGTCACGTATCAGGGCCACGAGCGTGAACGGTGCAACCTTTGGTTACACAGGGCAGCACATCAACTTTTGTACTGCCCTTCCTGGACGGTATTGGGCACCCTTACCGGTACCCCTGGGGGTGAAGGGGTAACCTGGTTCCACACATCTACGCAGCTCTCTGGCTTTCCAGAAGACACCCGCCCCCCCTTAGCCCTGACACAAACTATACCTACTTCTTAAGAATTAATTATCAACTTAATTGTAAGAGGTACACATTATTCTGGAATTAGTAGAGTAATTACGTTACTAATTACGTTTTATGTATAAAATGGAATTTTTCATACTATAAATCTTTGTGGATATTGAAAATACAAATTCTTTGAAAAGTGAACTTAATTGAAAAGTGAAAAAAGATAATACCGACTTTAATAGTTTGAATTTTAAAGGGCGCGTTTTCGTATTTTATCGAATCCCGATTGTATTTAATCGTATCGGGTACCAAGGCCAATAAATGCCAAACTGATGTCACACTATCCCTTTCGATGTCAATAGAACCTTTATCACCGACTGGACATTTTATTTGACCATATTAAATCAAACGTATTACCGGCTCTCTCGTCGTGCAGCATAAAAAGAGCAGTTTCAGGATAAGTTAACTGATTTTCCGAACCCTTATAGTTTAAACTGGCTTGAGGAATCATTCATTATGTAGTAACAAATTAATTTAGAAAATACTATAAATGTAGTTGCTTCACTTCAAGCAGCTGTTGACACAACCCTTGCGACGACCCGGAGCAATGAACCCTGTATGTAAATGAAGGCCAACACATGGTGAACTTGTATAAACTATATATTTACTCAGATTGTGAAACAATTTTCTTCAACATTTTCACATTTTAGAGTATATTTTACATTACTTTTAAATTTAGTAATATTTTTAAATCAGCATCGTTTAGCACTATTATGTATTCTAATAACGTAGGATATAAAACAAATGAGAGGTACATTATAATGTATACGTTATGTTGCTTAAATTAACGACTGATGGAATATTATTTAGTGGATGCATTTTTATACTATTAATATACTTAGAAATAGTTTTTGTTCGCGAAATATACAGTAATTAAATTAAAATAACGTTAATATGTCTCACAGGCTATGTCACAAGTAACCATGTAAATTTATTTGTAAATGGTACCACAGGTTTATTTGTAAATGATGGTGATAAATCTCTCACCAATGCAATTACTTTCTCGTTAATAGAGACGAAAGGTTATCGAGATTGTTGGAAACTCAACTATTTGAAACCGTTTTAGAAATCTGTTGAAATTTTTGTTGATAATTAATATATTTTACTCAAACGTTTTGAGTAATTTGTCACATAAGCTAATAACTTAGAAAATCAGGTTATGTAAGGACCAGCTACAATAAAAAAAAAACAGATCTATTACAATGAGAAAATAAATCTAACCTTCGTAACAAAAAGAGAAAATAGAGTTCAATGAATGTGAACCCGATGGTTAATTGTTATAAAACGTACCACTATAAACAATCAAGAAATAACATCATGGAACAACGAAGTGATATAATCATATAAAACATCTAACTTTATTTCCGTAGCTACAGATGATCGTGATTTTATTGTTTGGATACTCTTACAAAATATGAAGACAAACCTGGTTTTTACACTGAAGAGATTTGCTGAACAAAGAAATAAATACAGAATGAAGACAGAATCTCCGTGAACATCCAGATTCGATTGCTTGCTGGGAGCAATAATTTTCACGTGGAAGGAATCTTTACCCTCCTTCACCTTATCACCCTCTCAAACCCCCCTCTCACCCCCTCTCACCCCCCTCTCACCCCCCTCTCACCCCCCTCCCACAGGTGCACAGACTCCCGCTGAGAGCTACATTGGGCGAATAATCGTAAACCATTTAAAATAAAAAAAATACGTAATAAGGAGGATAAAGTAAATTTTTGTTTCGAGTATAGAATTGTTCAGGTTAAAATTTTGTAACCTACTTTTACTCTTCAAAATCTCTCTACATCGTCACTAAAGCATAGTTTGATTTAGGGCTGTAAATAAGAATAATTAGAAGTTTTCCTAGCATGAAGCTTTGATTTCCATGATGCTTGATTTAATTCACAGTTTAACCATGCGGACCATGTCTCTCGACGCCTATCGAGTACTAATGTTGCTATTGTAAACAACATCTTGAATTTCAGTCCTGGACTTAAATAGTTTAAAGATTAAAGAAAGGTTTAAGTGTAAGTTGTGAATTAAAATTGAAATCAACCAAGTTACTTTTTTTTATTCGACTGTATCGAACCAACCAGCTAAAAGGACGATCGGCACAGTTCAATGGAACACTTCCATTATGTTCGGGACAATAATGATTCTATTTATTGTGGCCTTGCTCTATATAGCTGTGATCAGATGCTCCATTAACCTCACTTAATTCCCTTTGCCCCCTTCTCCCTGCTCCATTGGCGAGTTTATTTTTTTGTGCTATAAATGTTGAGTGGACAATCGAGTATAGAAGATTATTATTACATTTCCTCGGAAAGTATGACTTTTGTAATATCGGTCACGTAGTAAATAAAGGAACGATTTTTTGAAGGTAGCATGGCTTTACCAAAAATATTTAATGATTTTTCTTTGTACTGTGATTTGTTATAGTTATTTCCCTGGATTTTCTATGCGCTTTGTACTAAGTAAATCAGGCAAAACGACTTAAAAAATTGTCCTTGCAAATCTATTGTTTACAATTTCAGTTTTTTTTCATATTTTTATTCATTGATTGCCCTTCAATTACAACTATTCGCTCCTTTCCAATCCAAATATTTATACAGTTAGGGCTGAGTAATATACAATTGTGGGATTTTATTTCTATACGGAAACCACCATTTAGTAGTAGGTATTCTCAACCACCATTTAGTAGTATTCTCAACAGGTATCAAATAAACATCATCAGTTCCTTAATTGGCGACTATTGTTTCGTTGAATAAGTCGTTTCACTACTTAACCTTTACGTGTGTATTTAGAAACATGATATAATACTTTTAAAAAAATACTTTTTTAAAGTGAATCCTTTTTTATACAAAGGGAGAGTCAGGAAAAGCTAAACTAAAATATGCTTATAAAACTAAATAATGGTTGCAAGACTTGAAACATAACAAAGGATATTCAAATTCAAATTCAAATTCAAAAATGCTTTATTCATATTTTGTACACTGTACAATGAATGATGTCAATCTTTGAATAACTATTTTCAATACACAAATTAAACAAATATAGTGCAATAGACATTGCAAATTACAAAAACATTTTTACAGTCATGGAGTATAAAGTAAAATAAACATTTTTTCAACTCTGCTTCAGGAACTCAGAAAAAGAGTAAAGGGACAAGCTTATTAAATATTTTTTTAATTTGGTCTTAAAACTGTATATTTCCTGCACAGACCTAATGGGTAATGGCAACATATTATAATATTTCGAGCCTGTATATTTAGGTTTCTTGCAAAAAAAATCAAGTCTATGGGAGTCAGTAGAAATTTTATTTCTGTTTCTAGTGTTATAACTATGGCAATCCCCTACTAACTGTAAGTCCACTAAACGAGTTTTCACAGAAAGAATAGTCTCATATATGTACATCCCATATATGGTCATTATACCAAGATCAGAGAAAAGGTGTTTAACTGATTCGTTCCAGCCTAATTTCAAAATTATTCTAACTGCTTGTTTTTGTATTCTTAGAATTAGGTTTAAATTTTGAATTGAGGTTGCCCCATATAATGATAACCCAAAGGAAATATTCGAATGAATTTAGCCAAAATAAACTGTTCTCAGAGTTTCCTGTGAACAAATAAGAGAGAGGCGTTTCAGTGCATATAAGCCTGAGTTTAATTTAGAAACTAAGAGACCGACGTGACTGTTCCAGGATAAATTGCTATCTATCGTTAATCCTAAAAATTTTAGTTCATGTTCTTCTTTTATTTATATCTTCTAACCATTTGACGCTCAAGAACTCCAAAACAAATACACAATCACAAAGCAAAAGCACAATCGCTTTCGAATGTAAATTCAAGTCTTTAGTTAAGTATGGCCTTAGATGCAGTACTAGATAGTGCAGTACCACAGAGGAGATAAAGCTTCAAAGTTTGTGCATTACATAATGTAGAGATAGACAAGAAAGAGTTTAAAGAGTTTGATTTTTATGCAACCACATCTTTATGATTAATCTCTGGCTTGATAAGAAACGTAACATTTATTTCTTGATAAAAAATACTAGAACATTAGTCCTCATTATTTTAACTTATTGTTATGTTATTTTGGATCAATAACCTGATTAATAATTAAAGTGGGGTTGTCAAAATTACTAAGGATTTAATTAATTTTAAGTTTGAAATTAAGTGAAGCTTTTCAAGTCGTCAGAGTGTTTCTAAACATGTCATGTACATTTTATATTTATCTTATATTATACCCTTACATGTATAGAATATACAACTAATTTCCCTATATTCTGACAGGTCTAATAACTAGTCAATGTGTAAAATGTTTTTCAAGTTCCGAAAGTTGTATGTATTTAAAAAGTGTGGAGAATATGTCTAAAAGAATATGAAGGCGTTTCTCGAAATTTTTATTTTTCTCAGACTGAAATTATACTGAAAAATCAATGAGGATACATGCTACTCTGTTATTAATTTTAATTTACATAAAATAGGAGAGTTAGAAAAGACAATTGGGTATACAGGTGATACATTATCATACATTACTATTGAATAATTTGTTTGTAGTGTTCTTAACAATTACCAAAAGAGATCTAAATTAATTAGCAAAGCTAGAATTACTATTATTTTGTTTCTCAGTTTCAAAACAAAGCGTTTCCAAATACATGAAAAATTAATGGTATATAAATAATAGGAAATAATTAGTTTTCTTTTTATGATTACTTTATGATTTCATGAAGGGTTAAATAACTAAACGCTGGTTTGCAGCAATGACGACTATGGCATAACCAAATTAATTTTGGGTCAACATTGCAATCCGGTTGGCCTTGTCCTGTACAGTAATACTCAGATGCTCCAATTAGCACTAGTTAATTTCCATGAATTTTCACCATACTACTAATTATTTTTATATATTTTTGACTGGAATTTTTTTAGGATCAGTCTATTCAGTAAAGAAGGGATTACATTATTAAGCAAGCTTACATTTCTTGACTGTTACAAAAAAAAAACGAGCGATGTAATTAATTATGATTTTAATTCTTAAAGATTTGTTAATTTTTATGGATGAGTGGTTTAAAAAATCTTAATACTACTTAGTTCTAGACAAACAAAGTTTAAAAAAACAGTGTGAAGACTGTAGTTATTTTCTTAAAACATATTAAAAACGACATTTTAATCATCTTATAAAAATAAATGCCAGAATAATAAGACGACGTTTGTTCCAAGATTCGAAGTTAAAACTTATTTGTTCCTATTTCAATTCTAAAATAATCCAATGTGCAAGTGTTTACACCCTGGCATACCAAGAACTGCGAAAGTTTAAGAAAACTAACAAATTATTTTTAGGGCTTTCAAAATATTTAGTAGGAAACAGAAAAAAATAATCTCTAGTCATTTATTCTTGAAAGAATCAGCTCAATATTTTGTGAGTGTTGCTTCCAAGTAAAGTTAGGTGTTTCTTACTTCAAAAGGCCTATTTTCTTAAGTTTCAAATCGACCAGGTTTGGTATGAATTCCATTAACTCGAGAAGTTACTTTCAAGCCACCTGACGCTCCAAAACTTTTAACTAAAACAGATAAGGACAGACGCGCGAACATAATGGGATCGAAACTTAAGATTTGAAGATCGGAACATCTGTTTTTTGGTTTGACCAAACTCTAATTGGTTTACCTTTTAATAACACAAAGAAAAGAGCAGAATTGCTTTTATACTTTCGTGTACCGTAATTCTATGAATAAGGTGTGAGCATTTGTATAAATATTTTTCCAATAAATTCTTCTTCTTTGAATTGTGCTCAGGATTACAGTTGTTCAATTAACTCAAACATAATGCTATTACTTCTGCTAGTCTTAGTTTATAGGTGCTCAGTTTGAAGTTGTTTGTACAATTTAGAGAAAAGTCTATAGGATAGCTAATAAAAAGTAAACAGCGCAACTAATTAAAAACTTTAACTGTTTATCAAACATACAAAATCGTATTAACCACATTATTTGCAATTTTAAGTAGTTTTGGTTTATTTAAAACTTTAAAATGGCTAGAATCGTCGAGATTTGCCGTTCTATTTCAACTACAAACGTGTTCACAAGTAACCGAAAGTCGATGGTCAGGTGAGTCGAGCACTTGAAAGCTTTTTCCAGCCCAATTCATCAGATTGCAAGACTACACCATGGTCGTTTCCTGCTAGAAAACCTTATTTTTAAAAATTTTTCGAAATCAGCAGATATCCCTGCTGGATAGTATTAATTTAGTGAAGGAATATAAAAGGTTTTATTTTTGTATCATTGAATATAGAGTTTAAGATCAAATGTACGTTGTTGATACCAGGATTTTGTGTTCTGAAATGATTATGTTTTTTGCTAAGCAGGGAATAAAATTTCGAGATTTACTCTATTACAGCATGATGCACGCACTGCTCACTAGCACGATCTACTGGCAGTACGCGCCATGGTTGAATGTCTTAAACCATTATATCTATATAAAACTTATTTTGAAGGAATTTGACGAGAGGTTCATTTTATAATAATGTTTAATAAACTTACTTAAAGACTATCGTGAAAACGTTGCAAAACTAACAATAGCATTTCATAACGTACTCCCTAACTCATAAAACACATAATTACATTACATGTTTTTTACGATTTGGCATTGTAAGATCACACATGGCTGTGAGACGAATTTCTGAGATAAAATTGTATACATTAATTACAAAGATATATTTTCAAAAAATTAATATAAATCTCCGAAATTGGAAAATTTAGAAGAAATCAGCGAGTCAAGATTTTTAGTTGCATTAAAATTATAAAAAAATATAGAAAAATATTTACGTTTAAAGATTTTTTTCTCCTATTGAACGATTCTTTTCCTTTCAATGAACAATAAAAGAAGCTTGCTAAAAGCATTACAATAGGAATTACATGAGAACGAATAGAGGCAAAGTTTCTGATGTTGACATTTCATTGCTAAAAATCTATAAGAGCACTATTGTTATGTCATGTCATGCTCAGGCTCAATAAATTTTGCTTTTACTACGGTTCAACATTTGAAAGGTATTTTTATTTATCATTTTAGGCAGTGTTATTATGTTACAAGGTCCTATTTAATCACTTTATCACATTGACCTTACTTTTTTCCAGATTTTTAAGCAAGCCTTTTACTTTTTTCATGACAATCATGACATATCGCTTTTTTATTCACACGTTTCACTATGCGTCTATGTAATATTTCAATTTAGGTTTTACAGAACTAATTTTAGATTTTCCTTTCAGGAAGCAAAATCTTATATCACATAATATTATTTTCTTTTAAACAAAATTTATCGGATGATAAACTAAAGCTACCTACTTTAAACCCCTAAATTTTTGCACAAAAATATAAGTTTGGTGAATAAAATACTAATTTTGACTTGAAAATACAAAGGTTTTAGGAAGACTTGCGTTCCTACATCTACGAAATATTTTATAACAAATGAAAATATTTTTTACAACTATGTTTATAACATAATTTTTTAAGACCCAACCTTATATTTTTATTCATGGTTTACCTCCTGAATCGAAAGTCGACTAATAATTTATTTATAAATTTATATATTTTATTTATTTTATTTAAATTTTTTTGGAATTAAGAGGAGTATGAGTAACTTAAACATTCGTCAGAGATTATACTTAGTTCATAAAGAGGACAACATACTGTTGATGAAACAATATTTTAACTACAACAAATTATTTTAACACGTTTTAAAATCGTAATACTGTATTAATCATTCGTCGATTGAAAATAAGCGATACATTTCTGCTGCAATTTATCACTTTTCCTACAAAAAAATGGATACTATGCTCTTCTCAACTACGAAAAAAGGGCTGATCCTACATTCTGTAGGAACATCTGTTTCCATAACAATCAGGAAACGTGCTGATGCTCCTCTACCACTTCAGGTCTACTTGAGTGTAGTCCAGGCAACGAAAAGTTATAGAGGGAAATGTTTTGGAACGCAATTTTTGACTTTGCAGCTTCGTTTGGACTAGTTAGGAGGTGAAAACATCCGTAGCCCGTAGTTAGTCCCCATCCGTAGCCCTTTAACGGGGGGAGGGAGGGGGGTCTGAAGGTACAATTTTTGGGGTTTTCCTAAATATCTTGAAAACTATCAATATTAATCAATTTATTTCGTGCTATAACCACCTGAATATTTCCAATTCAACATTCGTAAGAGACGATGACTACATACTCCTTTCAATCAATAAGTATAATTAACCTATAAAATAAAGTTATTCACCTATCACTTTAATGGTATCTTATCGAAAATAGCAAAAGAAACACATGGCAAGTATAATTTCATGAAATGAACACATACAAGATCGTGCCCGCAACCAAAAATTCTACACTCATCCTTCACTCATATTCCGGTTGATACGCAGCCCGTGCTACGTCCCAGTCTTGAAGAGGTATTTAAGGTATATTAAAGGCATCTTTTTTATAAGCACAAGGTGGTCATTGACTACTATTGATTGTCCTTAACTTAAATGACAATATTTTCTTCTTCCTCTTATTAAACTTTTTCTCAACAGCAACTCCGTGAAAGTGAGCGTTCTATTTCATATATCTTGGTTTAAATATAAATAATAGCTTAAAGTTTTATTTGAATTCAAGTTGAAATATAAAATAATATAAATAACAAAATTTTTATAAAATTTTGATTATTTTATAATATTTTAGTTTTTTCATACTGGTTTAAAAAGTTTTAAGCTATAATGAAGCTTATAAATCTAATTTACCTTTATATAAAACGAGGTGTTACCTGTGGCTTCGCCCACTTTCAAAACGATCGGAAGATATTTCCATAATAAGATTCTATTTACAATAATTATACGTACATTAAAAATATTCTTAATATTTTGATAAAGAAATAATTTAGATTTGTTAAAACAGGCAGTAGGTAAGTTAGCTTAACAAATAGATAAGTTGTTATAGCTAGCATACATAAAATGACAAAGAAACAAACTGACAACCTTTCACACTCATATTAGTAGGATTGTATCGGGCTAATTAGTTACTCTAGCTATCCAACGTACATTCTGCATTATAATGTGAAAAACGGAGAACTCATTAAAGTCGAAAATAAAAATTAAGGATAACCAAAACAAATTTTTATATTATGTAAAATTAAAAACTACCTACTTTAGTGTCATAGTTCGTTTTTTCATAAATAATAGTCCACTTTTTCTTTTGCAGTTAAGCATAAGCATGATTCCTGTTAAGAAATGGTTTGCTTTTGAACGTGAATTTATAAAGATTGTGAACTTTTTAACAGGCTTACTCTCCACTAAATAAAAATGTATATTTTTCTTGCATGTTGTACTTTCATTATCAACACATCGGATTTGGACATTTAGATAGTCAGTATTAGGATGAGTAAGGAGGAAAATTTTGATATTTTTTATCATTGTAACTTGCAAAAAGAGTAACTTTTACCAATTAAAAATTGAAAGGTTATTTCTCCAGCAACACGAAACTTACTTGACATTTTCTAAAATATTAGGTTGTTGTAATTAACAGTTTCTCTGGCTCTACAAAATTTACACCGAAAGGAATTTTAACCGTAAGTTTTGAACCAAAAATGTTAGTAATTTCCAACTGTGAAAATCTTAATATAATATATATTTCTTTAACCAAAAACCATGAAAATATTTCAAAAGAACCCCCATTATTTGCCTAATTTAAAAAATAAAACTTAAAATAAAAATTTCACACTGATCTTGTCTCGAAGAGACTACTTTACAATGCTCTTTCAATGTTGATGGGCTCTACTTCATCGATGTAATTCATAATAGCGGATGATTTATTTGTATTGTTTATTTATTTGGACTTTTCCCTCTACTTCTAGTATTTAATCCACTCTAGGTTTCGGGAAGGAAGGAACGGAGTTATTTCAACTCCGGTAAAGCTTCCTTACCTCCCTAAACTTAGTGTAGTTTCAACATAAAAGCAAAAGTATGAGTCCAAATAAAAAAATAATATACCTTATTAAATAAACTGAAACATGTTTATAAATATGATCTTGAATGTAATATTTAAGCAGAAGTAGGGGCACTCGACCTGTAGGATGATAAATCATGAGCTGAAGAAAAACGAACATTTATTAATGTCAAACTGTTTAAAAAGAAGAATTTCTCCTGCCAAAGAGACTGTTATGTTCCTGCGACGCTAGAACGACTTAGTTTCATAAATTTGTTTCAAAACCACTAACTTGACTATTTTTGTTTAACACGATTATTTATCATTGTTCTTCTAAAGGCCATTCCTATTAAAAATTTAAGGTTTATAAGTGGAAATGCACTTAGCCTTCTCTAGTATTACTTCTCACATCAACCACCATCCATATCCCATTATTTGCATTCTAAGTTTCAACAACAGACATCTTCAAAAGTATCACACTTCTGAAAACGAATACAATTAACTCATCTCTTAACTTATCAGGGTTAATAAAAAAATCGTCAAACGATCTTACTTTCTAATAGACACATTTTATTAGAGTATGCTGTTTTACTATTCACACTCATAAATTGGTATGACTAACTTATAATTGTGTTAGCGCAAACAGTTATAAATAGTGTCTGACAACTAAGTATTTCCAGTTCTTTGCATATACAGTATTACATTATGACCGTATCAGTAACTGATATTTTATCACCCTAGACCTTAGACTACCAGCCTCCGTGGTAAACAACACCGACAAACAAAGCTATAAACTAGAAAATAACGACATCCGTCAAAGTCGTAATTAACCTCCTTAAACACAACCGTTGAAACTTATTAGAGAAACGCGGCGCCTTAACGATAGTTATTTCCACACCATTAGTTAATTTATTACCATTAGTCAATTTTGCTAATTAACTAGTGACGTAAACCCAAAAATCTGATATTAATCTGATATCAGATTAATATCAGACTGACATCATGGGAAATATGAAGCGAAGTCAGGCAAATTTATGAGAACTAAAGCTGCTAGATGACATTCAGTATCTTGTTTTAGAAATATTGAACATTCAATCATGCATCTTTCTATAATGCTAATGAATGACAATATGCGCGAGTGATAGGTAATGGTGAATTCGATAATTTTCAATAAAATCTTTCTGAAAATCTTGGAATAAATTATCTTTAATCAAAAAATAAAGAAAGTCCTCTTACATCAAAATTAAAAATAGAGGAGCAACAAAGATAATGTTACAAGTTTCTAAATTGTGGAGAGAGTACTTAACTGACAATGAACATTGAAATCCGTATGGTTTCACGTTCGCTTACATTTAATCGTGGGAAATATATTTAAATGTTTTGGCTTCTGATGCAGTTTTCCGCATTACAGCGACCAGCTGTTGAACGTCGTTGTATTTTATTGTCAGCTGTTAAGCGGTTTATAGCACTGTTATATTCTATTTCCCAACCACTTAGTTGATTTACCCAATAGATTTATTCAAAGCATAAAAAAAAATGAACGTTTCCTAGGTTGGAAGTGGTGCTGAAGCACTAACATTTGGGTTAATTTACAAAACTATTCCCAAATTGATCCATAAACCATTTTTATAATAATATACTTAAAACATCAGCAAATGTTCAATGCTGAGTTGTTTTAACAATACCTTCGCCCTACACTTTCCTAAATAAATAATAATTTTCCCTCGGTGAAGAGTTTTTTTATACATGTTCTTTCTTTAAATTTGTTGGCTTATTTGTAAGAGTTCCATTTCAAATTTGCTGTAAAATCGATGTTTTATCTCTTATTTTTTGAAAATGTTACTTGGGGCAGTGTTTAAATGTTTGAACTCGGCCCCGGTTTTGAGGCGGCAGCGTCGCAGGATCGAGTCCCGATGATGTCGCATACTTTTAGCAGTACATTGTTCATCCTTGTACTGTACCGGCTCACTCCTTTGCTTGATAACATCCACGTACAGGCCTGAGGCCCATGTCGGGGACAAGTGCAAGGTAAAAAGAGGCCGCCGCCCTTTTTTCAAAAAGAAAAAAAGAAAGAAAAAAGAATGTACGAAACAGTTTCAAACATCTGTAAATTAAGAAATAAGGAAAAAATATTCCGCAAATAAATGGTCACTGTCACAGGCAAATTTATGAGAACTAGAGCTGCTAGATGACATCTAGTATCAAGTTTTAGAAATTGATAAAATTCAATCGTGTATCTTTGTTGAATTTAAATTTCCCACTACTTGGTAAAAGTTTCGTCAGTTTCACAAAAAATAATAGTTAATATTAATGCAAAACTTTCATAGTGATAAATAGTATTTAATAAGTCGGTTTTGAGGGAAATTTAGCAATTTAAAAACTTTTTATATAGAATACCTTCAAAAATATACTCTAAGTATGCATTTTAGCGAATTTTCATAGTTTAGACTACAAACAAAAGTAAATGTAATCAGAATATTAATAAAACATAATTATAATATAGTATAACATGAAATCTTTTTAATTTAAATTAAATGTTGTAAATAATTTTGATTCCATTCCGTTTTTGTGTTTTAAACCATTCACAGTGTTTTCTCAAATATTTTGTCAGAAGGAGGTAAAAGGGGGAGAGGGGGTGGTGTAGGCGAGTGAGAGAGAGAACTCATTAGGAAAGACTCTTAATACGTCGGTCAAGAGGGGGCTTTTAGAAAATGAGGTGGGAAAGAATTAGAACGGATTTTTACCAAGTACAACAGCTTAGGGTTAGAGCCGTTAATGAATTGTACATCAACACATTAACTTATCTTTTACGCAATTTTACTTTCTCACTTGTTTTAGATTTTTCTTTTATGAAGTAATATGCACGAAAATGTTATTCGAAAATGTATTTGTAGACAGTAATTAGTTATGTGTATTTTGATTCTTTTTGCTTAATCACTCCCAAAATAAATACCTAGAAATTATAGGACGCTTACTTAACTCTATCCGCCTGGATCGCTCGCAACCAAAAATAAACTGATGTGAAACTTATCTAGCAAAGCAAAGGTCGAGGCGACTCAATATTGAATGCATTCTTCGAAACTAAAAATACTATTATGATTCTGTTTTACTTCATACTGTACAATTGTTGGTGCTGCTTTTGTTTATAAGTTGCTGAAGGTCACGGCTACATTTGTCATATGCGAGCTCCTAAAATTCCGCTTCGCTGGTTAGATACATTGAATAACAGCTGTTGATTTACATTAAATAGGAGACCATTGTCAAAACAAAGTGACCCTTTCTCCTTATGACCAAAACTTTGACCTTCTGTAGGACGGTTCCCAAGACAATTAATTTCGAAAAATCCTTTCTTTGGGGTTGCCTACGCTATAATAGCAAAATACATGCAAAGTTTCGTGTTTCTAGGTCCGATGAAGTGGCCTGAGCGTTGATTTAAGCGAAATTTAACCTTTACTACGTATAGATCATAAATTAAATTTATATGGATTTTATGATCTTTCATTGACTTTCCACAAAATAATATGCATATTTGGCCAATATTATCAAGCTGATTTTCTTTTTCCAGGAAGAATGGTCGTATAGATTAATTTATTCTATTAAATACAAATTCCTACACGTTAAAACAGGATATGCTCAAATAATTTAGTTGCTTGTGTTTTTCATACCGATGCAATCAGTTGAGGACGTTAGCACATGAATAAACTGCCGTAATATTTTGATTAAATTTATGGTTTTAACTTCACTTAATTGTTTGCGTCAACACTGTTTTTGACAGAGGTCTGTATAGAAAAAGACATGGCATATGATGCTCAGGCATTAGTCAGTGGTTTTGTTTAAACAAAACCATATGTAGGAACGTGGAAACTTCTTAGGATCCTTTATTGTGTTCTTTAAATAGTTTAGCATTAGACCGTTATTTGGCTATGACAATTGAGCCTAATCTGAGTATTTTTTGTTAATCTTAAGAAAAACTTACTTTACAAAATTGTTAACGAAAATTAATTTTACACATTAAATACGAGATATTGGGATAAATTAGTATAATATATCAAGTGCAACAATTGTAGAGTGTATTACAATAACAATCATTTAAAATTACATGCATTGATCATTTGTGTAATATCAAAATACTATGAAATTGACCATACTATTTAAGGAATTACTGGATCTGAAAACATGTTTATAATTTGCAATATTTTTAAGGTGAATTTGTATGTGAATATGTAATGAATAAATATGTATACATGGCATTCGTTTTGTGGTTATTGCAAAAAATTTTGTATCAAAAGAATTGTCATCGTAAAAGATTTATAACCTGAACAACGAAGCCAGAAAGGAGGTTTTGTACAATGTGGGGCCAAACTATGAGAAATTCTTCTCCAAAACTTCTAATTAACTTTTGGAAAGTGTAGTCCTCCAGCAAGCATAGTCTTGTGCTCAAAAATCCCTTTGCAGAAATTGATCCTACTGAGAAACCATTTTATAGTGTAGAGATAATAGAATTTTCCTCTAAGCTATAAAAAACTCAAACTGATTCAAATATAAAATTCGCTAGCTAAATAAAATTGAAATATAGTTCTCACTCTAAAGCAAGTACAGTATTATTAAATTTTAAGATCATAAATTTCATATGTGTACTGACTATATCATTGACAAAATTTTTAAATGCATACTTTCTTTAATGTCACCATTACCACTCATTTGAATTTTGAAAGTTAATTTCAACCTTTTAACTTAAGGTTGTAGTTAAAAAATAAGATTAGGTGCAACTTATCTCTCCCCAGGTTAAGGTTTATTCTTCTGCTGTCATACAAATATTACATCAACTATAAATTTTGGCATTTGCAGACAATAAATAATCTATAAGTATTTTAGTGCAAGTTGTGTCTCTCATATGTAATCGGTAGTTTAATTGGTATATTTTTGTGTTTCCACATCATTACTACATATTACTACTATAATCCAGTAATTTGCGAAATCATTTCATAGGCTACTTACTATCCATGAAGCCATAGATCATTCGATACCTGAAAAATAAATAATTAATTAATAAAACAATGAAAGAAATCCATGTTTAGCTGTTTGTTTATAGTTTATTACACTTATTTTCCACGTTTTTTATTTAATCTACAGATAATTTACAACCAAAAAAAAACAAGCAAAAAACTATGGTCTAAACACACCAAACTACCTTCTTCCCTACAAAAAAAAAAAAAAAATACTGAAAGTTAATTTTGGTCAGTAATTCATACTATATACTAATAATAGTTCTGCTAGTTCAAAAAACATTTACTTAAGGGTTGTATTTTCACTACGCTTAGAAGCCTTTGGATTCACGTTTTGTTTTATGTACATGAAATTTCAGAGCTAAACAATACCAGGAGCAACAAGAGAATAGCAATTTATTTATGATACTTTTATACAAAGCATACTGCAGTAAACCACCAGGATAACCATGTCAAATATGCACGGTGATTTATAAACTAGAATTACATCAGGGAGGTTCTCGGCACTTGAAGTGATTTGCGGCCACGATTGATTCCCTGGATGATACAGAGTGCAAGATAAACGATCATTCGTCCCGAGAGAAAAATAACAGTTTGTGATTCTTACACAACTTATCTCACGTTCTGATTCAACTCATATGTCCCTACTTTGTAGCAGGGATTTAAATGTATGTTTACAAAAGCGAAATCCCTTGACGGAAAAAAATGTTTTGTAAACTAAATCATTTATTAAGATCATCAACTGTTAGCTTTACAATGAAATAATTAAATTTATTAACTAGGGCAGCATAATAAAATTTCAGGTAATTAATGGTAAATGCGATTTTTTATTAACAGACCAATTTACTGACGTTAATTATTCGTGTGTGTGATCAAAGGTTGTATTTTAATTTTTGCAATTTTATAAGTTCTATTATTACTAAATGGTTGAACGAATTAAAAACAAAACATTTTACGATTATTTTCTACTCTTCCTATTAAAATCGATTGATAGGCTAATATGTATGAAACAAAAAGTAAACAACCACTATTAATTGTAGTTCTTAGATAGGAAAAAAGATTCATAACTCTCGAAGGTCTATTAGATTATACGAAATTGTAAAAATAGAATTTTAAGTCATTATAAAAGTCAAAGTATCTTGTATTTATTAAAAAAGTTGGCGACTTTGGAAGTTTACATAAACTCGGTTGATTGTGATCATGATATTGAATTTAAAGAGGACCATGAAATGTGCAATTTACAATCAATACAAAGTAATAGTGCCATCCATACCTTACTCAGACAATTATCTGCTCTTGCTTCCAAAATCAATAAAATGAATAAAATAAAATATATTTTTAAGACAGAAGACTTACTTTGAAAACAATTATACACCTAAGATATAAAAAACTCTATGAAAAATTAGGTTAATTTTGCACTCATATCATTAACATAGAATAAATCATCATAAATGATGTATTAGTATTACGATTTATCGTTTAGTATTTAAGAACTTAAAGAAATTCAAGAAGCAAATTATTTCTCTCTGACCAAGTGTAATTAAGTTGTTTTATGTAGAAATTATTCAAAACAGAAATAAAAATTAGAATCTAACATAATATGATATTACTGGCACAATAGTCCGAGGTTTATTTTCGAGTAAAGGGGATATCTATGTACATCTAATTCTTACTTAAAATAAAAGCAGTTTCATTTGTAAAGATAATGCGGTTCTGTTATCAGCCAACTTTGCAATGCTGGATGCAGAACTCCATCTGGGCGGAAGCATTCTGCAGAGCAACAAAAACAAGTTTACAATTCCCCTTACTTTGACTACCTCTGCAACGAGATATCTAAACTGCTGCACTGTTGTTAAAACTGTATTGAAACTGAGATTTACTAAGGATATTTTAGCATTTTTAATTTTTAATTAATAAAATGCGAAAGGGAAGAATTGCGTAAGCAACTAAATATAAGTACGTTTGACTTGCAATTATGTTTTAGTAATTTGGATATTTTATTCAGGTAACGTACAACCACTGAAAAATATGACATGAAGTGAACTTGAAAAATTATTAAGGAAAATAATACCCTAAAATTAAGTTGTTTTACGTTCGTTGAGAAACTAAATATACCATTTAGTTTCCCCTAAAGTTGCAAATATTTCTTAAGTCCTAAATCACTTAAGTCTGTCAAAAAGTAAGGCTGAAAAAGAACCGTAAGAGCTATTGCATTTTGTTTTATAAGCGCAAAACTTAAATTTAAATGTATTTTATAAAGAAATAAAATAAAATAGATATTGCAATGGAATCTCTCTTCTAGTTAGATGGGAGGTTTAATGTATAAAAAGAGTGAGATAGAATAATGTTTCGAGACGGACCATTTAAGGTACAGTTTCACAGAGTCAGCTGTCAGCTCATTTATCACTTAATTTTAAACTTTGTTTACGCAGGGGTGACAACTGTCCAAGCACAATATTACAGTCATGAGCAATAGCGACTTCTATTTTCTTATTTATGATTATGCATAGTAAAGAAAATAGAAGAAGATTAGAAAATAGAAAATAGTAGATTTTTCCACAAGATGGAAAATAAGATTCAACTTTAATTATGACACCTCCTTCCCCACTTTGATAATCAATAATATTAACAAAACTTGCGATCTCTTGTTTTATATGCAAGAAAACATAACTATAAAAAAATCTATGACGAAGACACATACAAAAAGACGTAGAGAAAGCTTTTCTTGCAATCAGCTGAACATACTGTGCCGTGGCATCGCTCCGAGACGAAGATTCTCACTTCGATTCTCATATATTTTTTCGTACTCTTATTACAACACATTAGTTTTAGAATAGTTTTAATATAAATGTATATTAAAGAGGTTTTATTTTGTCATTTAAGTTAAAAAGGAGTATAAAGTAGAGAAAATAGCGAGAAATAGCTTTATCACAACATTCCTATCTAACTAAATAAGTACTAGTACTAATTTTTCCCAGCTTTTAGTATTTGATATTATAAGGATGTAATATTAGAAACACCTCTATATATGCACCTTCTCCAAACAGCAAAAACCGTTTTATATCTTTGAAACATCAACTGAACTTTCGAAGTTATGTTTCATTATATGCGTTTAAAATATGAATAGGAAAATTTTCCTCTTATAGTTTTAAAACCGCACTTGTTATTTTTTCGGTTTAAACTTTTGCTTAGCAGTTAAAAAAAAATTTAAAGTTGGATTTTTTATTAATTGATCAATAAATATTTTAACTTAATGAAACTGGCAATGGAATGAATTGCTTAAATTTTGTGATCTGAGACGTTTAAGCTGTTTTCGACTAAATGAGTTACAATTTAGTACTCGTATTTTAATTCCTTTTCATAACGAACTATTTTCTTGTTAACAAGAAGTTACACAGCAATCGAGTCAAAATAATATCAACACGATTTAGAATTTTATTTAAGTAAATTATGGATAAAGCTTTTGCGAATAATATTCAATACGTTTACATGGAAAATTACATTTAAAATTCCAATCCTGTTAAATGAATTTAGGGAACATTGTTCGCACTGGCCAGAGCCATTGAATACACCTGTGTGATCCCAATTATTTGATCGGTAATGTTGTTCTGCTCATCAGCTCTTTGCTTACATCGGTTGTCCAAAGTTTGTTATAACTGTATCAATACTGTTGTTAATCATCGACATCCAACCTAATATTTAATTCTGTTCTTATTTCTTTTACGTACGTATTTCGTTCATTTAGAAGTACTGGTAATTCGTTGAACAACAATTTTCCAGAGTTTTTAAATGTACAGTATTTTCAAATCTGTACTCTTATTGCGATCTATTTATTTACACTATATTTTTACTTTAATTGATTGAAGAATTATGATATCCTTTCTGGATTTATTATTGTCCCATTATCATAAAAACGGAATCAAAAACTTATACGTTATATCTCCTTTGCCATTGTTTATTTTATAATTTCATGACTTATAATTTAAACTTGAACTTCCCGGTTATTTAGGAGGCGTTATTTTATTTGGTATGAAAACATTTTCAAACTATCTAATTTAAACCTGATTTCTACGAGCCATTTTTGAATTTGGTGAACGTTGTGGGTTTTTGTGGGCTGGCTTCCATTAAAAAGAATTTTATACACGTAGTACTGTTAGTCACATCAAAAGTCACATATCAGTACCTACATCCACATATCAAAATCATAATAAGGCTAGGAAGAAATCGAATATTTAATTTTCCCTATAACATTATACAATATATTCCGTTTTCTGACAAACGAATCATATTTACATCCGCAACTATTTAACGAAGACTAATAATTCAAAATACTGTATCATGCGTTGTCAAAATCCGTAAAGAACAGAATAGAAACATATTTTACATTACAAAGAGCGTGCAAGCATTCTATCGAATACCGATTACGCTAAATCATATTGGATGCCCCAACAATATAGCTAAGCTGACGCTTCAATATCCCATATTGTGAATATTACAGATATTAACTAACTAACCTTTTACGTTTCCATTGTCAGAAAAATACAGTTTATTAAAGGCTTATTGGTTGTAACTAACGATTCGGTAATTATTAGTAGCGTCAACATATAGTTAACACACCCCTCATAGCTACAATCTGATCATCTTCTACCATACATAATAATAAAACCTATTCTGAACTATTCTCTAAACTTATTCTCTCAAAAGCTGATTATTTTCAGAGGAGGGCCACCGTACTGAACCTTGTCTGTATTTCAAATTACGATTTTATATGTATTATCCTTTTCTCAAAATAATCCACACATTCTAAAAGGAGCGCCCAGGGCACGTCACATTGGTCGAGTAACTGGGCCGAGTAAACTCGGTCGAGTTGCTATAAGATCAGCTGACTCCTAAAGTTTAGAATTGTCAACTTGACTCGCCTATTTGAAAAAGGTAGGTTAACATTGGTCGAGTAAACCCACCCGTCTAACTTGCCCTCCTACTCGACCAGGGCAACCAGCCCTGTCGAGGCTGGCCAGGGAACTACAAAATGACGTACCCTGCATGAAAATGTCAACAATAACAAATCTCATATTTTACACACTGTTCAGATTTTTTATTCTATTTTTATTAAATCTTGTTCGCAAAAGCGAGTTCCCGCCAAATATGACGTGATGGGTAGACGTCAAATTCTAATTTTTTTCAAATTTTAAATGCTATTTTGACAAGTAAAACTAAAATGCCTTATTTTTTGTATCCACTGATTTAAAACGTAGTTTCCTGGTGGACCGAGCTTTGCCCGGTAATATTTCAATTCAATAGTTGATACCATTACTATTATTGGAAGCCCGAAATAAGGTGGGCGGCAAAAATTGAAAAATCATCACACCGTCTGCTAAACTTCTCCTGAAATAACTAAATGGAAAAAATGTTTTTGTTGAACTATCAAAACTTTTAATATTCCGGGCCTTTAATGAGTAAGTTTGTGTTATACGTATGATCATATAATTTAATAACTACCTAATCAACTAATAAACACTAATTTCCCTATGCAGCAGTGCACTCTCTTACCCGCCTCATTATGTGTTTCAAATAATATAAGCGACTTTTACTGTCACCTTTATACGATTTTTATTGTCCAATAAATCTTAATTAGCACACTCGAAAGTCATTTCTCTCGAAAGTTGGCTTGTAGCAAATGTTATTGATTACTTTGTTCAGTTTTGTTATTTATTTCGTTGCCTATATGGCAACCCATAAGGCCCCATGTTGGAATGGTTTAACTTTACAATAAATTTTGTAACGTAATTTGAATTATTACGGCGATATGAGCTGTATGGTAATTTTTGTATACAAAGATATTTCCAGCATTTGAAGGAAATCCTCTGATAATTGTGTAATCGATCAAGAAGGTAAGAGAGCAAGCAAGCATACAAACTCTATTCACACAGGCATATAACTCAAACATACGGCTATTCTATACTCTTGTAAGAATATAGAATATTTATGAGTAAAGGTTGTATATCGATACATTGATAAAAATATTAAAACAGTCTCAATGTTGTATCTAGTTTAAGCGATAATTTATTTTTATACTGAGGTTTTCATGAAATCCTAAATAGGAAATACGGGTAATGTTAACTTAGAAACAGCAACTTACTTTGAAAAACGTTCTATTTATAAGAAATACGTGTTTTATAAAAATTATTGTGAATCTTCCGTCGATGGAAACGAATTGTTTCCCGGTCATTATTGGAAGGAAGTCGTTGGAAAATTGCCTTCCCAATAATTACAGTGATTAATTAAAAGCCGTTAACGTATTTTACCGCTTTTTAGAGGTTTATAACATATCGGAAAACAAGATAATTTCAGTTTGAAAATATATATCAAAAAGTGAGTGCTATAAATAATGTGAGATCATTTTTTTATCATATTTAACTTATTCTGAAACTTTGAATTCCCTAGTACCAAAATTATCGTTTTGACGTCTTAAGTTAATGTAAAGTAAAACCATATTTTATGGTTAACATACAAAGCTTTGGTTTTACCACAGAAAACATTATTTATCAAATATTTCTACTAAAAATACAATTAATTGCCCTCCATCGATGTCAAGCGATTATCAATCAAAATTTATTGTAGTTTAAAAAAGTAATGTTAGAATTTGAGTTTTAAACCAGAAACTAAAAAGAAAGTATTTGCAACTAACAGGTATTTCTAAAACACTGATCAGACTTTAATTTTACCCCAAGCTATTTCATGCACGGCTAACATTATTGGTTTATTGGTTTGATAGCCGGTCGACCTGAGGCACTAATGCTTCGGCTAAACTTAGAATCCGTCTCCACCGTTAAAGTCGAAGTTGAAAATCGATATTTTTTGATTCGATGTAAATAATCGATTCCCCCTAAAAACATATGTTTCATTGTTATTATGTAAAACTGATTTAAAAGAAACATTTTACGTTACTGTTACGCTATTTACTATTTATTGTTACGCTACTTTACTATCCTATTACAATTAGAGAAACTGACAAACCTACAGTCATGGATTGCAAAAGTTTATTTTGATCGCTAATTCAGTTTCATGTGTAATTACGATGATTCCAGGAATAAAATGTGATAGAGGTGTGATATTTGGTAGAGTAACCAACGTGGATGTTCGTAAATGGTTCGAAAATTGCAATAAGACGTCGGGTAACAATGAAGATAATCCATAGAGCCATAAGTTTACTCAATTGCAGTAAATCATGAACTTAGAATTTCATCAGCAACATGCGTTACCTCGCTCAATATTCCAGTTTTATTTTTTTCCTAAGATTTAATAGAAGGAAGGACATGTTAGACTCGTAATTAGGCAATGTTATGCGTCGGTACTGCTGAAGTGTCGTGCAAAGTGTATTTTCTCAATGTTTAGAAGGTACAGCCAAAGATTTCCATGTATTTACATAGTAATTGTTAACATGTTTATGTGATATTAAATGTTTTATTAAGAGTTATTGTTTGTTTACTGAACTCTCAGATAGATAAACATTTATGCTTTAAATCATCGTTTCGATAGTATCGAAATGTTGTTTTGGTTAACAAAATCGCGAATGTAAATATCGAAAAATATAGATTTTTACTTCGATTTCAACAATAGAGACAGATTCTAATGTTTCGCCGCCATTTTAATAGTTCAGACTAAAAATATTTTATGGGATGCATTTTAACGGCTCTGTTTAATGAATTTAAAAATAATAAAGAAGTATGAAGATTTTAGATAATCTTCATTTACTTTTAAAAGTTAGGTTTTTTAGTGTAACATATTTAAAGAGCATCGATTTCTTAAAAATGTTTCTTAGGTTAAATTATCGTCTAAGGTTTCTGCCTGCCTATAGAATTTCCCATGAGCTAAGGATACTACCAACTAGCAGTTGTCGCATTGCCAACTACACCTCATTTCCCAAGCAACGAGCGTTGTATGAACTCTGCAAACAATTCCCTCCTGTAATGCAACATCTAAAATCTCCTTTATAATTCTCATACACTGCACTAGAGCGCTTTCCTTAACACCTTTTATAAAAAAAATAGTTGAGTACAAAATTATTATATAACTTCTGTTTCAACAGTTATCCCCTCAGTATCTCGGTAACCAATGAAGATAGAACAATGATTCAACGTACAAATTTGTTTGTTTTTTTAACCTGAATTCAATGGTATGAACTAAAATTTGATAATTGAAATTGTTCTCCATGAAAATTTCAAAAAACCTATTTTATAGGTTATTTTCAAGTTTGTCCACCTTGGAGAAAGCTTCTAGATTGAGGGCTCAAAACCCCATTTTTGACACCCCCCAGGATGCCTCTTCAAAACGGTATAGCTTTTACATGTGCACCTGATGACGTAATTTTTGACCTCCCAGCTCCCGGCCTACAATGAAGTAGAGTTTTAAATATTAGTTATTTATTGTTACAGGAGGGGGGGGGGAAATACTGTGTGTATTTCGAGAGTAAAGCACATTGTGTCATGTTGTACTTTACTCACTCAACACTCTCAAATAATTAGTTTTTAGTATTGACAATTTGTTTGTTATTGTTCATTAAAAAAAGGTGTATTTCAGTTAAAAAAAAGGTTATTTACAAAAACCATTAACCTTGATTTAAATTAAGAACTTATGTCATAACGAGCAGGTCGGAGAAGACATAGGTATAAAGTTTAGAAAATTGTTATAAAATGTCACATTACATCTGGAGGACCATTTTAATGCTTATGTTTTACTTTTATTAATTTTGGAGCTTTGAAATAGAAAGAAAGAATTTCAAGAATGGTCACTGTTATAGGTCTAAGATGTAAAATGTTTATTTGAGCAGTGAACAAAATTTAAAATAAAATCTGAATATCTCATACATTTTAAGTTCTAACACTTTTCCCCTTATTTTACCATTCATTACTTATGTTGTATTCATTTACACTGTATTATCGCAAGTAAAATAAAATTCTAATAAAATTTATGCTAAACATTAAAAACACGTTTTTACTCAACTTTTAAATCACAGCAGGCTATTTTTGTAATTCCAGTACTAAATAAACTTGTTATTGCATTTTATTAATTCATTCATTCATTACAAGGGCTTTGCTAAGGTCATTGCATTTCCTTCCATATAGAACAAATGAATAAATCCCCTATCTGATGATTAACAACACCATTTGTCACTCATTTGAATCCAAACGGAAACCTCCTTCCTTTTGCAATTGGTCTGAACTCCGGCCAATATCAAGATTTACTATCTTCATAGTTTCTGGATTTCCATAATTTGCATTTTTACCAGTGTGAATTAATTTAAAATTTATTGTTTTTTTTCTTTGTTTTGAATGTAATATTTATACAACTTATAACATTAAACTACAACTATACGCCTTCAACCTCCTACAATACGAACAACCTTATTCTAGGCTGAAAACTTTTTGAGTGGGGAAAGGCATGATATTTTTTTAATGATACAAATATAAAATAACTAAATTGTAGAATTTAAGTGTGGATTGAAAAGCCGTGCGGTGGATATACTGCTAACTTTGTAACCTGAGGGTCCCCAGTTCGAATCCTTGCTAGGTTTGAAACTGAGTCCAGTTAATATTTTTGTCATTGGGCTGTTAATAATAAATCATTCTATGTAACTAGAGGTCGCCATTAGGTATTAACAAGGCCCATTTCAGACCCGAATTATATATAAATAAAATCCAAGACTCCCAATTTTGCGTTTGTTTAGTAACGAAAAAGCTACATAAAATTCTATCCAATGGAATTGATGAGCAATAACTTATTCTTTCCAATAATTTATAACGTAAATCAACGGTTTACTATGAACAATTGAGGCTGTACCTAATTTGGAAGGTAATATTGGTTTTATGAGAGAAGCAGCTAGAGACGATTTGGAACCTCCTCTTAATACACTCGAAATAAAAAGAAACAATTTTTTTATTCATGGATGATTATAAGAATAATAATAATTTATGTACTTTCATGTTAAACAGCGTATGAGTAAAAAGTTTTGACTACGTGAAATAAAAGTCTACCGATATACTGTAGCAAAAAACCCGAGTCATTTAGAATGGAATCAAGATTTTATGATTGTTATTCCACTTGTTTAGGTTAAAATCATAAGTGTTTGTGAAATTAGTTAATAAGAGTGCAATGGACTGATTACACGCACCGCAGCTAGCCGCCCAAGTCACAGATAAGAATTATTGACTGTTTTGATTTTTTTTTTCTTTGTTTATTTATCAGTACTGGTCATCAATTACAGGAGAAGATGATCAGCCATTCCACCCATGTACAATGTTGTAGATCTGTTTTTACTCGTGGAATAAATATATTCTTATTCTTATTCTTTAAGCAACTGTTTGAATACAAACTAGTGCAATTATGGTTTTAACAATATTGTTACTGATCAAGTCAAAGTATATGGCTTGGGATATCCATAATCCTAATCCTAAGTAATCTCATATGACACCAGTCACATGAGCGGACTGGTCCAAGTTTTTTGACTCATCCTGTACCAGCTGTACGAGCGCCAGCATCAAAAAATGCACGAGAAGTTGAGACTAAGTTAACTTGACGAAAATTTAATTTCCTTTAGAATGAAAGGAGAACAAATATGTTAAAGGAGTCCAATTCGAATTTTAATCGTCATGACTCCGGTAGTAAATTTAGGTGTGTTTCAAGTTTCCGTTTATTTGCACTTTCATTATTTTCAAAAGCCGTAAGGCCGGTTAGAAGCTTATCTTTGCCCAGACATAATTACTTGCAGGAGGTGTGTAAATCCTCATCGTGCAACCGCATCAGCCTCGCCGTGATTTAGCAGCCTCATGTGCCTGCGCCTCTCCTCGCACTCGCACCTTGCTAATCATTGTCTTTAAATAAAACTCATTTGAAATACAGTTCTTAAAAAAAATGAAAACCAGTATGTTAACATACAACAATATTGGATTAACTCTAAATTTTTTTTATTTATAAAAATAATAAATTAAAATAAAAACTTATATGAAATACTTTTTGTAAAAAAAATTGAAACAAACATGTTAATATACAACGTTGGATTAACTTTATATTTTTTATAAATTTATAAGTCATACTTTAGTGTGTTTTTTATCTAATGAAACAAATTTATATTGTGTAAAAACTGTAAATAAGACAAGTAAATTATTTTTTTTCATTTCATAATACATTTATCTCTGAAATAAATGTATTATGAAGGCTAACTTATCAGAAATAAATGTATTATTTCATAATACATTTATTTCTGACGCTTGCCAATGCATGTAAATATGTTTTTACGGCAATAAAGAATATTCTGATTCTGATTCTGATTCTGATTAATCCAACATATATTTTCTAAAATAATTAGTCAAGCATCTGAATGCAGGTAATTTATACTCGGAAATTAATTATATACTACCGCCAGTAACAGTTACTAAAAAATAACAGTTTTACTTAAAAATTGGTATGACATGCTCAAGCGACCTATTTTAGTAACAAAATTATCACTACAAACTAACTTTTTAAATAAATCGTAATCTTACAATTTTACAAAATTATTAGAAATTGTATGTAACTCTTTTTGTTTCTGAACAGCTGTATCATTTCACGTGTGTAAGCTTGGTAGCGTCTTAATAACGTCTTGTGTACAAATACAGTTTACAATTACGCGTCCACCAATATTACATGAACATTAATTGAAGAATATTATGTAAATAAATTGCCATTGTATAAAAGACTTTAGGAGACTCCACTTGCATTTGAACAATTCTTAGGCGGTGGATTTGTATAATTATGGCTAGTGAAAGCGTTGAATAATTCAAATATGTTGCTCCTATGCAAATATGTAATGGCTATATAAACAGTGCTAATATACCTAAACTGAGCGGTGTATCTAAACTAAGCTCAAACATTATTGTTGGCGTTAACTTTAATATCCAAGCGAATTTTAAGATTCGGTGAGTATGATTGTTGTTGGTAGTTAATATAGGGATGGTTACGTTCTCATAAAACGTATACGAACCTTAAAAAAATAATCATTGCGGATGCTTTAGAAAGGACCTCTCTTACTCATGTATTATGTATTAAAATGACTAGACTTTCAAACTGAAATGATTTAGATAGACTATCTAATTTTTCTAATATCATATTTATTCACTTTTGCAAGAGCTTTCACCTGAACATCCTACGCCACATTGAAAACGTAACTTCAATCGATACATTTTTTTTGTATTTTTTAAGTTTATTTGTCAAAACAAGTCACGGCTCTGTGTTAGATAACCGCACAAAGGGTCATGGAGAAGACCCTGGTTTGATTTAGGGTTCGGAGAAAACATCTAGGGCCTTTTCCAAGCCCCTAGATGGCTGGGGAGTCAATCCAGCCATTTTTTTTGTTGAAATGGCGAGATAACGAACGCCATTTCTCGAAAATCTCAGCGACATTTTATGATTAGTCTTACATTAACAAATCAAAGAAATCCCCTTAGAACAAGAACCTGGTTGAGGTTTCCTATTAAACTTTTAACCCTTCTAATGACATAGAAACAGGTATAACACTTTTTACCCCTAGATATTCAAAGTTAAATATTTATCATTTCGATAATCTAATTTTGCTGGGGTAGTTCTTAAGATATAACGTAATACTTTAAAAAAAAAAAAAATATATATATATATATAATCCTTCTGACTCAGAAGCCATGCAGTTTCAAGACAAAATGCAACCGAATCGCCTTTAAAGCAAAATATTATCTAGAACAATAATCTTGACAGGACAATGTAGGCTTCGGAATACAATGGGGAACAATACCTTGAATCTTGGGTCTTCGCAGTTAGACGGGTCTCCTCAACACGCGGTAATTAGAAAGTCAGAAAATAAAATACTGAGTAAAGTTCCTTGAAAATCAGTAAATTGACAGTTATCTAGTAATGATTGAATTAATTTCATTATATATCGTTTTTCACAGACTTGAAATTGTTATTTATATTACAGCATACTTGTAATATCGTGTATAAGGTAGCTAAGCGTAGAAAGCACAATAAATAGTCCTAAAATTGTTGCAGCAATTATAAGTGAATTATAGCTCAGATATTTGAGATATTATAAGTACTGTTTTTATGTACCATTAAATAGATGGGCTAAGTACCAATTCTTCAATCTGGCTGGATGTTTGTTCCTGGAGACATTTTAAAGAATTAAAAAAAACTCTTTGGGTTGAGAAATTTCGTAAAGAATAGTCGTTCAATTTTATATTTTTGAATCTATTGCAGTCATTACTAGTGACTCTTTGTTCTTTTAAGCAACATTCTTTAACAGACATTATACATTAGTAGGCACATGTTTGTTAAAGATGGCTATATCAAAGGGATATCAGACTGTTAAAAATCTGTCTTTTACATCTATGAAAGTATTTTTTACAATTAATTAATTATTTGTCTTCTTACTTTTACTGATGCTCAGCATCTCTTCTCTGATAGCATTAGGATTTTTTAATATAAGGATATTATGCCAATCTCAAAGCTTAAAAACCAGCTAATTGTAGTTTTTACTTTGTATATTTAATGCATAAATGTTTTTTATGAATATCGTTTATTGGTAATTGTCGCCCTAAATTAAAGACTATGAGGATTGTATGAGATGTTTATGAGATGTGTTGTTTATTTTTCACAAAAAAATTTGTAATAAATTAACTAAATGTTGATTTATTATTGAGTCATTCTGAATAGATTTGTATACTCATCATATTTTTGTTCAGTATAATGACCTACAGCTAATCTACCACAATCTCATAATATTTAACTCTATATTTCTTTCTCGTTTTACTTATTTACCCTTCATTTTGTTATTTATTGAAAAATCCAATCAATAATTGGATTTTCTTATTTAATTTTATTCTGTACTTACAAAAGGTTCATTAACCTTGACAAAATATTATCTGTTTAATCAAATTAAATTTGAAGCAAAAATATTGTAAATTAAAAGCGGAAAAAATAATCTGTAAAATGGAAGTTCATAGTTTGCATTTAGATATTAATCGGTAAAATAATCAATCAAATTTCAATGATAAAAAAAACTCGTTGTGTGACCAATGACATATGGTAATACATATGGTATGATATCAATTTAGTTTCGGACCACTGAGTTATTTTTCTAAACATTTTAATATAAATGATAACGAAATTGACAACTATCAGAAACATATATTAAACTACTATAGACAAAGAAGGTGTTTTAAAGTTTATTGAGCGGAAATATGTTTGTGGATCAGTAAAAACAAGAGTGTCGTTGGCAGTTTCGCTCCATATTGCGTTATTCACAACTTGTTTATGATTCTGAAAGCGTTTTGCTGCCCGAAGAAAAGAAGATTACAGCCTCTTTCACTGAAACAACACTTTCGTCTTCCTGCATACGATGTATAATGCAAATATTGGAACTATAAGATTTTTTAGTGATTGTGTACTAGTGATTTCTTCTTTTTACGTCATTTGTGTAGACGTAAAAAGACTAACACATTTAAAAAACGAATAATCTGTAACATTATCTCTTGTTATACTGACATGTCAAAGATAATCTTTTTAAAATTCTGAAGTCATTGATTTTGTGATTTCTTTCCTTTTAATCAATAAAATTATTATAATATTGTATTTCATAACAAGAGTGGAACGTGGGTCATTGCATACTCAAAACCATACGTTTGAAGTAGGAGATTTAACGAGCACAGGTTGAGAATATAATGCAAACCACTTTTACTAGTTTTTTTATCTTTACCCTTCCCTACATTACAAAGACTAATCATCTGATCAGTTGATGAGGCAATAACAAAAGTTTCTTTTGTTTATATAGAAAAAAATAAAAATACATGAAATATTGCTCAACCGTGGTGATAAACAAACAAAATTATATATTTTTGCAGAGAATAACTATAAGCTATTATAAAATCACTAACTAATATGATATAAAAATTCAAAATTAATAACCATTTTATTTGTGTCAGTATTGAAACAAAAACTGTAAACATTATGTAAACAAACATATTTTTTAAAACAGGTGTTTGACTTAAATTAATAAATGATAGTACACAAGACAAAGACATTACAGCTATATTTAGTCTAAGAATAATAAATTAAAGGGCTACAAAATAAACGTCAAATCTTAACTAAGGGTCTCCATAATAGCACAAAAATTTTGGTTTTCAAGGTCATTTTTAACGATTTTAACATAAAAACCTGATCTCTATAATAACTGAGATTTACTTCCCTCCTAAATTCATTGATTTGTTCTCTTTAGATTTATGAAAAAAACTACTTTTGAAATGAGAGAATTCAATTTTACTTTAGTCATCATCGCAAACAACATTCGATAAGCTAAGTTGAGGTTTGGGCCAAAGAAAATAAAAGATCAAGCTTAATTTGTCGATGGCAATTACCTTAGACCTTACAGAGATCCTCACCAGATCCTAGCTCCTTGTTTTTATGTCCTTACACGACTAAACTGTACTCTATGATATTAAAAGTAGCTAGTTAAATCTGCTGCTATCTTTTCCTTTGTAAATAATTTATTTCTAATAACGGTAAGAGCTCAAAGTGAAAATATTAGTACTGATGCACTAAAATTTGTGGCATATTGTGGTTTTGATTCAGTGTCATTTTACGTTTTGTAGAAATCCATCCAAACCCTGATATTATTTCAATTAAAAGTACATTAATACTTTAGGTGTCATTAATTTATAGCCCAATGACAAATGAAAACTTAGCCCAACTTCAAACATTTTTTTTAATTTGTCATAATTTTGATCGGGATCGAACTGGGTAAATTTGGAATACGATACACCTCTCTTAATTCTGTGCGCTCTAGCAGATTAAGAAAATATAAATCTTCACGAAGATCTGGAGGATCTTTGGAGAACAACACCAGCTGATAGACGGAGGTTTATACGTTGCTCTAATTAACTATAATGGATAGCAGCAACGCCATATACTCATATTTACTTAAATTATTTGTATATACAAGAATGTGTCTACCTAAAATATAAAATTTAGGTTTTTCTAAAGAATCTATATCTTGTTTCAAGAGGACGGCGAAGAATCAGGGCTGCTGCGGCGGAACTGGGAAATAAAACGGAAATTGTGCCACTGGTTTACAAGAAAATAGTGCAATTTTTTATGTTTTCTATATTATTTATACTTTAAAGCTTGTGTCGTTTTTGTGAAGTTGAACTTTGACAGATTAACCGAAGCTTTCCCATTGCAAATAAACGAGATGTCTCCATCGTAAATTGCATGAAGTAAGAATTCATTACAGCATATACTAGTTCAATTGAGCTCTTTTAAGGTGAATGCATCTCACATATAAAAAATGAACTATTTGAAAATTCACTGAGTACTCAGGTCCGCTACGTCGGGGGTATTTTAGTACTTAAACAAACATGAGGAAATTATCGATATTTTATCATTTCCCCAAACAAATAATCATTTTTATAATGGCGGTTGATAACATCAGAAACTTCTTTACTTGCCCTAAATTAAATTTTGTGAACAACGGATCGTGCTTTTACAGTACTTTTCTTGCTGCTTTTTACTGCATCTCGACCACTGGTTACTCATAATTTGTAGTTTATTATTTATAATGTGCAAATTGATTAATTCAATGTACTATGATTTGATAAAATCTGGCAATTTGTTTGTCTTCATTCTTGTAACTGCAAAACCTCCAAAGTTATGGACGTTTTTAAAAGCGGTCAAAAAGTGAGCGGTCAAATAGTGTAAGATAATAATAAATATGGGAACTTAGCAAGAAACGATGAATGATCTAATTTCCCTTCAAATATTAAAACACTACCAGAAAGGAAAAAATTGAAAGACAAATAAAAACACGGGAGTAATCTTTCTTCAATATTAATCTCGCTCTTCATTCTGAAGACACCAGGGTCCATTTGTAGCTCTCCTTTTTAATTTCACCGAAACCCTTTTTTTGTTCAATAGTCTTACAACATTTTTTAATTTCTCTACTGTATATTTTATTTAATTTTCTACATGTTTTAAAATAATTTTTTAAATAAATAATGTTTTAAAATAAAATTTGCAATAAAATACAGTTCAACTTCTTTGAAATTAATTTATAGCTTTCAATTAACTTTCTCTAACTTAAAATGTTTTTTACTTAATATTTAATCGTAACTTATTTAATGGTATGTGTTTTTCCTGCACCTGTGACATTTTTATGGTTTTTTTATCGGGAAGGGCTGCGTCACATTGGTCGAGTAGGAGGGCGAGTTAGGCTCGACTGTCAACTCGACCAATATGACACGGCCTTGACAAATGGGCGAATCGAGTGGCAGGCGAGTTGACAACTCTTAACAATAGGAATCAGCTGATTGTAGCAACTCGGCCGAGTTGGACTCGGGTTCTAAACCCGGGCCGTGGACCGTTGCTATCTAACAGCGACCTTTTGTTGGACAGCATTAATTAATGGCAAACGACAACTGGACCCAGTTTCGATCGTGGTCAAGATTCGAACCGGCGCCGGCGACTCTCAGGTTATGAGGTGAGCACTTTATCAACTAGGCTATTATGTAAAAAGTAAAATATTAGCTTTAACGGTAGCAGGAAAATTTACGTCAATTTAGTATTTTTCATCATACTCAGAAACATCTGTTTTCTGTCCCTTTTTGTTGCCTCAAAATTTACCCATTGCTGACCTAGTCCGGCAAAAAGTTTGCTGGACTAGGCCGGAAAACCGAAAGTAAAAACAGCTGATTTGCAACAAACCGACTTTTAATGCTTATTTATTGGTTAGTTTTAAGAGAAATGTAGTGGCAGCAATGGCAGGAGTTGCAAAGGTTTGTTCTGTTTCAGGGTTGTTGTAGGTTCAGTAAATTACCTTTTTGCATAAATTAATGCTTTTTTAACTTTTTCGCTATTTATTTATAGATATACTTGATTGCAGCAATGGAATCTCATATAATATTTCTGACATTAGTTAAAATTTGGGATATCAAAACTATGTTTTTTACATCTTAAAAGTCGAGTGTCCAAACACAAAATGCATCGTAATTAACTGGATTTAAACAAAAAACTTCTTACAACACTTAAAAATATATTGTATTTACATACAAGGCGGTAAATATGCAAAAGGTTGAAAATGGCGATCGACTTCGATTGGTCATATCAATTATCATCAGGCCCTATGGGAGACTGGCAGATCCATCATGGTGTCCGTCCTATTGGCTGCCGGAAGTTCTGTCAAAAACAAGTTCTTGAACGTACCACGAGAGTCAAATTTCATTTGTATGTCAATCAATTTGTGTTAAAATTTTTCGTCAAATAAGCGTTTTCTTCCCATGTCTTCATTGCATTTCCCTTTTTACAACATTTCATTGTCTTGAGATTTTCTTCTATATTTCCCATGTTATGTCCAACTTCTAACACGTGTTTGGCGACATTAGATTTTTCCGGCTTTTTTTCTAGGCTGATTAGGTTCTTGTTATTTTTTTCAAAATTGACTGTTTGACCTATATAAAATTGATCACAATTATTGCAAATAATTTTGTATGTTCCGGCATTATCAAATTTGTATCATTCTTCAATTATTGGGTGTAGAATTTTGCAATCGTGTTCTGTGTCTTGAATGATAGAGAAACTACGTAGTTATTGAATCTGTTTGCTATGTTTTGTGTCCTTATTCCAGTATAATTAACTAGCTGATAACCCCGGCTTTGCTCGGGAGAATATTTTGTCTTCTCATATTCTTGTTGTTTCTTAGAGCTGCATTCTATTAGTAACCATAGTAGTAGCTATTTCGAATGGTGACCATAGCAACTATTCAAAGTACTCCAAAAATCCTTGACATAGGTCCCTTTAGGACAATCCTGCGCCTAAGCCCTTAAAGATATCAAAACCAAACCACCATAGTGCACATCATGAGATTCCAAGCTTTAATTTGACACCAAGATCAAGGGTCTACGATATATAGTTTTGGCCCGAAATATACCAACACACAACTCTTCTTTTATATATATATATATATATATATATATATATATATATATATATATATATATATATATTGATTTACACACACTTCTTAGTTTCTTCTTGTCTCCTTATAATTTTCTCGGTGGTTCTTGTCTGGAAGTCATTATTTTTCGCCTTTAATGTATTTCTTTCATTCTTTCTCTTAACTTCGGTTAGTGGGGTCTGACATACTAGGTAGCATCGATCTGAAGGCGGCAGTCTTGTGGCTGTTCGGGTGTATTTATATGTTATTTATTGTAGTACTAGGCTACAGGAAGCCAACACTCAGTAATAAACTGTTATTTATTTTAACTTTTAACTGTTTTTAAATTCCGACTAATTTATCGTTAATCAGTGGCAAGAATATTTCTTAAAAACCAGGATTGATTCTTGAGTTCTTGGAATTTATTCTAAATCAAGACAAAAACCTCTTATCTTCTTAACCGGTACAATTTCAACTTATTCACAGCTTAAAATATAATACTTTACCAGATATAACGAGATAACAATTTAAACTTTTAACTACAAGCTAGTTACTTGATTTGTATTGCGAAGAAATTATTTGATCGAAGTTTATTTTTCATCCATTTTTAATGTTTTGTATTGAATAAAACCATATTTTATTTGCATTCAAGCATGACATGAAGTTATTTGAGATGCCCTTCTAATTAAAGTGGAAATGTCCTTCGGGCAGCGGATCTCAGAAACTTGCAAATTCTGATATTTCTTTCATTTCAAATCTTTGAACCTATTACGCTTCAATGCGTAATTTTAATATTTATTATAACTTATTTATTATTTATCACACATCTCTTCTCTAATAATTTTCTTTTAATATGAGCAATATACACAATACTTGCTTGTTTGGTTGCATAATAATCTCAAAAATGCTTTTCTTCAAATGCTGGAAATAACTTATATAATCCCCAAAAACTTATATAATGTTCTGTACTTGTCCCAATGCCAGTAACTGTCAAATTACAAAATACAACCGTCGCAGCAGACCTGCGTACTCAGCGAATTTCCATTCGTCCAAAGATGTAATATTTTTTTAAATTCTTTATATGGACACATAGGCCCTATTTATTGGAATTTATTTTAATGATGAATTTATGTGTGGTATTATTATTTTTTTTATTTTACATATTTTTGTTTAATATTACAAATCTTACATATTAAAAAACTTTTGTAAAACTAATGACACTGACCCTGACCGTTACTGGACCGGTTTACATGTGGGTTATACCAAAACAAAGGTTGTTGGTCTTATATGTGCAGTCTTTATTTGTATTTTGAAAGTATATATACTAATTGGGTCAAAAAAATAAACTTTTCTGATGGAGATTTAACATTGGGGAAGAAATGTTAAGTCTGTGACAGCGAGCCTGACCATACAGCGAGCCTGACCGATTGAAACGCAGGTTGTATACCAAAACAAAAGTTATTAGTCCTATATGTGCGGGTTTTATTTGTATTTTGAAAGTATATGTCAATTGGGTAAAAAATGGAAAATAAATTTTTCTTATGGAGATTTAACATGGGGGAAGACTATTAAAGTTTATGACAGCGAGCCTGGCCATCCTAATGGACTGATTCACATGCAGGTTTTACGAAAATAAATATTATTGATCCTTTATAACTTAAAGCGGTCCAGTATAATAAAGGTTATTTATTGGTCCTTGGCGTAATTGTTGTGCACGTTTTATATGTATTTTGAAAATTTTATGTTAATTAAATATGAAAAAAAAACTTTTCTTAAGGAGATTTTAAGGGAACAAAATTTTAAGCTTATGACAGCGAGCTTGCTGACCATATTAATGGACCGATTTAAAAATAGGTTGTACTAAAACAAAGGTTATCGGTCCTTTACGTACAGGTTTCATTTGTATTTTGGAAGTATTTATGTTAATTGGGTCATAAATAGAAATCAATTTTTTCTAATGGAGATTTAACATGGGGGAAGACTATTAAAGTTTATGACAGCGAGCCTGGCCATACTACTGGACTGATTCACATGCAGGTTGTGCCAAAATAAAGATTGTTTGTCCTATATGTGCAGGTTTTATTTGTATTTTGAAAATGTTATGTTAATTAAATAAAAATAAAAATAAAACTTTTCTTAAGGACTTTTAACATTGGGACAAAATTCTAAGCTTATGACAGAGAGCTTGATGACCATACTAATGGAACAATGGAACAATTTGAACACAGGTTGCACCATAACAAAGGTTATCGGTCTTATATGTGCAGTATTTATTTGTGTTTGGCCTGTAGTATTTTCACTGTAGTGTGGCCTTGGTTGGACCAATAAAAAAGGTTATCGGTCATATATGTACAAAAATTTCTTAGAGTTGATGCAAGTACTTTGTCTTGGTAACATACTAGAATAAAACTCCCATCCAATAAATTATTAATATTTACAAAAAAGGCACAGCAAGCAAACTTCTTCTTCATAAAAAATTAATGATATAACTAAGCAATAATGTCAAAACTTTATTAACATTTTAACATTAATTTTACAATTTTACAGTAAATCTTATTAAAAGAATGATTTTGATTCGTTATAAGTCATTTTTCATTCCCATAATCTAAAATTTCAAACACAATTTGATACTTAATTGTACTATTTTTAAGCTATCCTTAAGCTATTAACTATTACACTTTGCAGTATAATATACAAATTAACGCTATACCAGCATTCATTGGTGAAATGAACACCAAACTGTATAACTTCCTTGGCTATGAACAAATTATTTACATTTCATTTCCCTTAATGTCTGTCTTTTCTTTATCAAGTCTGATGTCAGCTGAGCAGCTGTTCTATAGTTTCTATTTGTGTTTGTGTTTGTATGTGTAGGTTAAGTTTTTGTGAGTCAATGCTGATAAACTGTTTAAACAGTCTAATAAAATTGAATTAAATGATTAACGTAAATGTTATTTAAAATATGTATACCCAGAAAAATGTAGGATTAAGGTGATGTAATAACGACAAAAATGGTGGAAGGGCTCGAATGAATAGATGAGATGTAATCATATAGAGGTTATGATTGAAGTGGGTGATTTCTAGATCTCTTAAATCTTTTTATGTTACATTAGCAAACTAAAGTAATAAGGTTTGTAAATTGTTATATTTTTGTAATAAAAACCTACTCAAATATGTTATTAGTAATGGTTTATATTTAGGTTTTTTGAGGATATCTTACATTAAGTTTAGGCTAATAAAATAGTAACTTAACATGTTCAGTCTGACAGAAGACAAGCCGTGACCCTGATGTGCGCCACCGGTGGCACACTACAAACTTTCCAAAACTCTGACAAGTACCAATGGTGACGCACTGTTCCCATTTGATTCTTCAATGCATTTTCACAGCGCTTTCGGAGCTTTGCTGGGTTATATTAGGCTATTAGGTGTGTTCGTATTTTAGGGTTGTATAGACACACCTTGGCCACTGATGGCGCTTGTAAAAACTTAAAAAAAAATAAATAAATGTGATTAAGATGAAGATTAAGGTGATGTAATAACGACAAAAATGGTGGAAGGGCTCGTCAGAAGACCCAGTAAGTGGTTTACTCGTACGGAGGTTGCAATAACTAACAGTGAATCGTTTGCCACTTCACCATGTGCCGCGCAGTCAGCGAATCATGCGTGTACCACCGCTCGTAGGCCCATGGTGATTTCAGTATGCCTACGGACAACGCGTGCCACCGGTAATATACTATCAAAATTTATGAGTTTCTCTAAAATTAGCTACTTTAGGTAGTATTAAAACAGGTAAAATCAACAGAAATTTTAAAGATTTTATTAAAATTATGACCTAAGTTCGTTTCGCCTTACTGTAGGCCTATATTGCAACGTACTTTTATTCAGTTTAAAAATTCTGACGTTTACCACCACGTCGGGCTGAACTTGTTCAATAAACTTAGTATCACTTGATTGTATTGAATTAGGCCTATCAAGTTAAATTTTACTTTTCAGACATTACATGGATGTTATTCACCACAGGTAGGCCAAACTTAGTTGGTGAATTTTTCTTAAAATCAAGTGATAGATAAAAATCAGATTTTTAAATTTTAATAAATTAGGCTTCATTGCTTATTTATAACAATTTAAATATAACAACACAATGAGGAAATGTTTACCAATAACGTAAATCTCACAAGTACTTATTTAAATGCATCCTTGCTCAATTCGATTACGGTATTTATTTCTAACTTAAAAACTTAAAACTTTTTAACAGATTGAGACGAAATTGTCTTCGAAAACAAAATGTTTTTCATCTAACCGCTGCTACAAGAACTACACTTTTATATCATATTGTAAATTAAATATTGAATAAATATATTGATAAAAAAATAGATAGACCAGGTAATGTTAAATTTTCAATCCAAAACATTTGATCACATGTTACAAAAATTAGCACATTATGGTAGCTGTAGAATTTTGTTAGGCCTCTCTCTTTTTCACTCCTAGTTTCGATGTTTTAACTCCTTCCCTATGTCACAAACAACCGGTTACTCGTGCCAGCCATTGCCCAGAGTGCAGCGGCTGTAATCAACGATCAGTCCCGGGTGCGTTTTGCGTATTTTGGCCAGTTGTAATGCGATCGCTATGAGTTTTATATCCCCGAGTTCATAATTTTTCAAAGAATACAATCTTATTCTTAACTCTACATGAGTAACCAATTACTCGTGCTGCTCTATAGTTATTTATGGAACATTAAATTTAGTTTTTTATTGTTATTATTCCATAACACGAAATATACACATTTTTTTAAATCCTTTTATCATATATATATGTTATTAGCATTCCTAGTATAATTTACTATTGAATTTGTAAATTTTTATAACCTGTACAATCAAATATGGTTATTAGTTTTTTTTTTTATTTCTTCGTTGGGTCACTTCAGAAACGAATCCTGATCTGAAGAATGATAACAAGGTCGTCTTAGTTTCTAGTAACTAGAGTGCAAGAGCTTCACCCTCAGCTGATATATCGCACGGGAAATGTTGGCTTTGCCACATGTAATCTGTTACTCTTGACGCACTGGAATAAAGATCAGGGTATAATTCTACCGCAGCGAAGTAGTTAAAAATATAATCCCTTTTGTAACCCTGTACCATATTTTAGCCTGATAAAAGCAAAAAATGGTCCATTTCAGGGATAAAAATCTTTAGCGTGAAATCACACTCCTGGCGAAATCTCTAGTGACGAGTGCTAAACTAATTTCATGAGTGCTCAGTTTCTGGTTCTAAAACATCTGTATGAATGAGCAGTCTCCTTTGAGTATTAAAGTCAATGTTAAAAATAATTTTGAGGTACAGTACAGTTTTTGCATTACATCTGGCTACCTATGGCTGATTTAGCTGTTTGTAAGGCGAGGGGGAAGAGGGGTACTTTTCAGAAATCATTGTTCCAAAAAAAAACCTTTTTATAATAAACCTATCATGCTGGTTTTCGAACTCAAAGTCATGAATGTCTCTTTACACGTTTGTTCCAAATTTCATCGCGATCGGGCCTTTTTTACTAAAGTTATCGCGCCTACGGACAGGTATATATATATATATATATATATATATACATATATATATATATATATATATATACATATATATGAAAATGAACGAACGGTGTTTTTGGGGTCTAGGGACCTCAAAATGAAAAAATAACATGGTCTCCGGCTTAAGTCTCACCGTGCCGCCTATGGTAATAGGTACTTCCCTATAGGGGATATTCGCTAAAATCATGGAGACTACAATTTTTCTCCGAGTTGCATGTAGTTTGATTAAAACTAAAACAGCTCAAGTCATTTAGGACATTCTTGAATTAATTCGTCAAACAGAGGTGATTCGTGCTAAATTCAAGATCATAGTTCTATATCTAGATAGTCTACCGATAACTTAATTGAAATATTTGAGTTAACCTTTAGGCCTATAGATACAGAATAGTGATCTAGCCCAAGGCTGCACTAAAAAACAGTCCACGCTACAGCAGTCCCAGCGCTGCGACATCTCACATCAGTACCGTACGCTGGGAACTAACAACCTATGTTTATTCATATTACTAAATGTTAAATTAATATTCCTTGTTTAATTAATGTACTTCCTTTGTATACATTTTATCACTGACTGTCAAATACTATTTGTTTATTTAAATTCTCACGTTTTGTTTTGAGAGAAACTGATGAGCTGCACAGCTGTGATTTCTGAGCAAGACTCTCAGCTGGCCTCCTGTTTTGACATCAAGAATTCTAAAGCAAGGCAAGGCCCCACTGAAAAGACAGGCCATGCTATAGCGATCCAAGGCCCCACTAAAAATACAGGCCATGCTGCAGCGATCCCAGCGCTGCACCACGTCACACAAGTAGGCAGGGAACTAACATCTTATGTTTACATTTTATTGCTAAATGTCAAATATCCCTTGTTTGTTTACGTTTTTTCTGTTTACATTTCATCACTAAACGTCAAAATTACTTGTTTGTTTACGTTTTCTTGTTTTGATTTCAAAGGAATTGATGATCAGCACAGCTGTGAGTCCTGAGCCAGACTTTCAGACCGCCTACTTGTTTGACGTAATAAATCATGCAGCATGGCCTGCATTTGTAGTGTGTCCTTCAGCAAGGCCTGTTCTTTTAGTGAGACCTTGCCTAAACCTAATGATTCACTGAAACATTGTAACCTGTACGCTCGGATATCGAATTGAAGAGGTCCATTGGGTAAACTTTGACATGTGAAGGTAGGGCCTAATACAATTTGATTTAGCCTATAAACTGATCTCGTGTGATAGAGGTAATTTTAGGGTTGTTAAGTTTCTGAGATAATGTATAATCGGATGATAATTTAGGATTACATTAAAAACGAATTTAAATTAAATAGTTTTCATTAAAGTAATTTAGATTCCTATTTGATATAAATTATTACCTGAGGGAAATGGATGTATAAGCCTCACCTAGTTCGGCCGATTACTAGGGCTCGGTGCGATTCAGTGCGCTCGTTACTAGCGCTTAGGACGATTACAAAACAAACCAGTTAATACAACTCAATCAAAATATTTTGTGTGGTCTTAGTTCTGCAGTCAAACCGCGAGATCAGCTAGTTTTTCGAGCCCAACTACATCATACGCTTGAACCAGCAACCTTCAGGCTATGAGGTGAGCAGTGAACAGTTTATCCACTCAGCTCTCTAGTCAATTTGAGTTGTCAAGATTTTTTTTCTAGACGAGAGCCAGGCTTCGAAGTTTTCATGGACATGCACTGCAGCTTAAATAGCTATGCACCCTCGAGGTTACGGCATTATCATATAGCAAATTGCCATTGGTGATTGGCGGGTTTTTAACACGGATCTTGGGAGCCGAAGTCCCATGTTCTACTTCTACGCCAGGCCGCTCCTGAGTTAGGACGAACTGATTCCCAATTGTTGAGAACAGTCAAATTGCGCACCATTCGACTTGTTTATCTGTTTACTCTGGGAGAATTGACTGTTGTGTACTAACTTGCCTTCCTTCTAATACTTCTACTCTATAAACCTAAACCGATCTTAAAATAATTCAAGAACCGATTTGGTGAGAGTTGATTGTGTAATTGAGGTTCATTTTCACCAAAATATTATTTTTAATAAAAAAGAATATTAATTGTTATATGTTTGTAAAGAAAATCCCAAGATGTTTAACAGAACAGCAGGGATGGGGTTATCTGTGCCATTTACAGCCAGCCGGCATTTTTTCCTTATATTTAAATCTTGGACTGGGCCACTGCAAGTCAAGTATAGTATCAAGGCAAAATGCAATATCCAAAGCTCAGGTTACATATATACAGTTCAAGTTCATGTGAATTGCCAATATTTTTTAAAATTTATTTAAAGTATTTCTAAGCAAAATCTTGTTATCATTTTTTGTAGCTGGTTTTAAACTATATAATAATATTATATTTACACCTATTCTTTTCATTTACTTTTAAATTAACTAAATTTTTAATATAATATGTACAATCTGCAAAATCTTGATCAATGAACTATTCAAAATAAACACAAATGGAATATTCATCACCTGAAAATGTAATCATATGTTCAGAATTGTATTTTTAAAATCTCTTAAATCAGGGAAGCTATACTTTTGGAGGGAAAATTAAAAATAATATTGGACAACGTACTGTGTTTACCACATCCAATACTATCCAATTTCTAAGCAACGGATTGACGTAGAATAATAATTCAAAATGCTAAATTGTTTGTTTTTTTAAGCTGAATTCAATTTTAACAATTAAATTTAAATAAAATTAATAAAAAGGTGTTAAAGCTTGAAAATAAATTTTATTTTGTGAAAAAAACCTTCTTAGAGTAAACCAATCTTGCTGGTTTTCGAACTCGAAGTCATGAATGACGCTTTACACGTTTGTTCCAAATTTCATCAAGATCGGACCTTTTTTACAAAAGTTATCGCGCCTACGGACAGGTATATATATATATATATATATATATATATATATACATATATATGAAAATGAACGAACGGTGTTTTTGGGGTCTAGGGACCTCAAAATGAAAAGTTACGGTGGTTCCGCGCTTAAGTCTCACCGTGCCGCCTACGGTAATAGCTACTTCCCTATAGGGGGAAATTCGCTAATACTTCCCTATAGGGGGAAATTCGCTAAAAGTGAATTTTATCATGAAGCTTTATTGTTGTCATGATTGCAATGGAATAAATAGTAAAAATACAGAGTAATCATAACAGCCTTTGCAACTCACCCAAGCGTTTGCTGCTTCGGCGCGTTGAATAACTTATTAATAAATAATGCATTGAGTATCAAAAAAGTTTTACAAAGAGAATTACAATGATTCCCAATATGGTAAGGGATGAGCTGGAAAAAATTAATATAACCAAGCAAACTCAATAAACAATTAATCGAGTAGGGAATGAAGTCATACTTTTAAAACGAAAATTATGCAAAAAAGTATATCGTTAAACGTTGGAATAATAATAATTTATTTATGTTTTTGCCTACTAAATCGATTTAAAGTACAAAATATGTAATTATCTGAATACCTGTTTAGGGTAACGGAGCCCCTAAGTCTTTATTTTCAAATAAAATTTTAAATGTGCTTTAGGAAAATTGGGATCTGTAAATTGTTGTGCAAATGTGAAAAGAATAACCTTTTCATTTAGAGAAATAAAGAGTTATTTTATTTTTTACAATCTTTAATATAGAGATCTTCTTGAATGAAAACGGAAGAGTTTAATGTATTTTAAAAAGTGTATTTATTTGGTTATGCTCCTGTAATTAATTCTAAGTCCATGGCTTAAATACTAATCTAAATCTTTTAATATCCATCATATTTTAGCCATATCCACGGATTGTTTACTTTAGAACACGTAACGTGGACAGATAACAACAAACATCATTGAACAAATAATTTCTCGAATATGATGTTTTTGTTATAGGTATAAACAAAAACAAAATATCTATATATTTTAAATATTCATTCATATATTTTAAGGGGATTAAAATATTTTATAGATTTTTTGGAAGAATTTCTTTTAACAATATGGAATATTTTTAAGATATCGAATACTTATCCCTTAGACTCAACTTTAGTTTGCTTAAAAATCAAATATCTTCAAAAAGGAGAGTTAGCGGAAAAGACTCCTAATCGTTTTGGGAAGAGGAAAGAACTTTTAAAAGCGTAAATTGGCGGAAAATCCCAGGAGAATCTTCAAAATGGCCGACAACGGAACCACTTTGCGCTGCTGATAAAATAAGATTGCATCGCCCCTCAAACAGCCTGTCAAGAATCTTTAAGATTTTTTTAAAATTTTAAGACTTGATATTTTAATAATCTTTGATGTAATGGTGATTAAATGTGATGATTAACTTAAACATTTTGATAGAATATTAAGACAGTTAAATACGTTAATGGGTGTTCACTACCGATGTAATGTACCAAACTAACTTATTACAGACAAATGAAATCTTCAATGATAAATATTTTGCAAGTTAATTCTCATTTTTGAAATGGCGAAGAAGAGGGTTTTAATGTCATTCTACGCTCGAAATCCTGTAATTAATTGAAGATAAATATAATCCTCCAAATTCCCTTCGACTTAGCGAAACCTATTTTCGCTAATTCATTCTGTCATTGACTCGAATAATCTAGGAAAATACCACCTCAAGCGGAATTTTATCGCAGTGCTCAAACATTTGTATGAACGCAATAATTTGTCTAATCTTTTAAAACTATTATGTTTAATTTATCTAAAAGCGACTCGGGGGGTTGCTTTAACATAAATGACAAAATATTAACTCGTCTTGCAGGATCACAACGCTGTGGACACCTTAGGTTAGTGAAAAAGATACATACCATCAAAAAATGTCTTCTGTTTATGATCCCTTATACTGTCCTTCCTAAGGCACTTTAGGAAGAAAAAATAATACCTTATAATTCGGCTCTTTTAAAATATTTGGGAATGAAGTATGTTAAACAGAACAATTGCTATTTAATCACAATTCGGTAGTCATCAACATCGATTGTTATTGCAGATAAACTCATTTAAAATACTCAGTATTAGTAAGTATTATCTAAATAAAGCTGGTCTTAAAATTATACCTGTTGAGACAACACCTGTCTTAAGACAGTTCTTTATCTATTGATTCATTTATTTATAATATTCCTGTGGAAACCTTATCCCAAAACCGCATTAATATAGACTATTTATTTTTTAAATATATTGTTATCAAAAGAATCACAGTTAACAAGAAATTTTTAACCCGGTAAAAACAAAACAATTAATTGTGATAAGTTCCATTGTGACAACATTGTTAAAAAAGGGAAATAACATTGGCCGAGAATGTATATTTTATTGTTTGATTCATACATTTTTTATTTATCTTAAGGCATGGTGCCGGATTAATTTTAAAAAATATTAAAAAATACTAAAGAAATATCGTAACCCTGAAATAATAGGTCGATATAGCTATCCCCTGACCCACACCATCCCCTTATAAAAAGGTTTTATAGAACAACCCCTTATACCACAGAAAGGTTAAATATATTCGCACTCAGAAAGACCACTCGAATGCAGCAGCAGTTTTTATAGTTTTATCGTAATTTTGCCAGCATCAGCAGTCCGGGGGGCTTATCACTCTGCCAAATGTGAACATCAATCAAAACTTAATGGGCCCTCTCTAAGTTACACAAGTCCTTTCCAACTTTCATCATTTTTCACTTTTCTTAAATACTCTATTACACCATTAGGCAGAACATTTTCAACAAATTTATCGCTTTTATAGATAATTTTGAACGCCTTTTTTGCAAAAATATTTGTTAGCTTTGGAAACTAACCTCTGATTTTACTCTGCATCAACTCTAAATTTACGATTTTAACAGAACTGAATATGGTTCCTGTACTTGTGAATGCCTTAACTATAGGTAATTAGGTATACTTTTTTTATTGTTTTAAGACACTAACCTGTTACCAACACTGAGCAAAGCCTGTATTGTATAGTTGATGTGACGGGCGGAGCGACAGTTAAGTAATAGACAGTAATCACATGACCTAGTAAACTATAAAATATAAAAACTGTAATATTTTTTCAAACATATGTCAACAAGTATTTAAGTTTATAATCAGATGTAAAAATAATAGATAAAAATATTGTAACCAAAATAAACAAGACTAATTTAATTGATTGAAATGACTGTCCTTTTATTAATTAAATAATAGTTATTCAATTTAATCAAAAACGTTCGTTGATAAAGGTAAATATAACTGGGATATCAAATGTAACTTAAACTTTAAGATTTCCATCGACTCTACTTACGAAAACTTGGCTAAAGCCCAATGGGGCTTACCTAAAAATATTTCTATTACTATTTTTTTAGATTGTGAAATCAACATTTAAAAATTTTGTTTATAGATACAATTTTTAATACTAAATATTGTATCTATTAACAAAATTTTTTTCTAGACGGACATCTAGACGGAATCCCGGTTACTATTATCTTTATTTAAAAGCCTTAGAACCACAACAAAAATATTTCAGTCAATAATTAAAAAATCATAGAATCCTAAATATTTATGATTATGAGAAAATACGTTCTTGTCCTCATTACGTCAAAAGAACCTGCATACAAGAAAACTACGAGTACGTAATGCACAACAGTGGAGAGTAGAGGTTTGCAAAGTGAAGTTGACTGTCAAGATAAAGGACCCCGCTTGACAGTTGCTGAAGTTTAATGGAGTCAGGTTTGTATGAAACTCCCAACAGTTTCACCTGCAACCATGTAAAATCTTAGCTGAAGCTTTAACGCTTAGGCCACTACTAACGCTATGTTCAATTTTAACATAAAAAATGTAATTGTACGATAGTTTATGGATAAGAAAAATAAGACAAATAGAAGTAATTAAAAACATGAAATTTTTTGTGGTGAAAAAAAGATTTAATTTTCGGTAAGAGAGTTATTATGTGCTCTTTTTTCAACTATGTGCTCTCTCTCTTCTTTCATTCACGAACTGAAATGCTACAATAAAAATAAAAAGGATATAGAAAAATTTTTAAAAAAATCCTAAGAATGAAACAAGAAATTGTTCATAGCTTTTTCTTAAACAGCTCTAACGAACCGTTCAAAACCAATATGGTAAATGTTGTAGATGTTATATATCTATTACATGACAAAAATGAATTTATAAACTATATTTCCTCACTTTTGTAAGCATCTATACATATTGCCCAACTTCCCGGAACATTTGAGAAAACTATAAGTTCGACACCTATCAACCTCATTCTTAAGTGAAAGTACTTGGTAAGAAAATTCGATGAAAAATCTCAGTTGTTTTATCAAATTATTCCTAAGGACACAAGAATAAACTACATGGCTTAACAGCTGATGTATTTGTTTTTATTCACATTTATTTGTTTATTTAACAGCTGCTAAGAAGCACGTGTTCACTAGTATAACTAAAAACATATAAATATAACAGTCTCCTCTCATTGTGAAGATTTATTCAAGCAATTAAGAGGTGTGCTCCAGGGAGTTCATTAGAGGGCTAAAAAGTCTCCCATTTTAGTTTTTTAAATGTAAATGTTCTTACAATGTTGAGGTTACTTGCTTATCATAGTCCATCTTAGCATAATGCTATAAAATGTCGTACTACAATCGCTCAGGACTTAAATTAATTTTTATATCACTTCTCAAACAAATTTTCTACTCGAAAAAATTTAAAGGTTAGCCTAAGAATAAAAGTTTTCTTAGTTTTTGGAACCTACGTTTTTTTATATTTTCATGATCAAAAATAGCTCATTTTACCAAACTGCTCTCGGTACATAAGGCAGAAGACTAGCGCTAATTGGGCTATAAATGCGCTTGCAATTATCTAAAGTAATTGCACGGTGCCGCGCATAATGACTGAACCACAACGCTGCAAACACTTTACCGGGGCTCAAAATTTGGAGCGAAATAGCTATGACGTTTCACTCTTCAAATAAATGCCTCCATGCATGTTTGAAATGTTAATCGAACCTTTTTGGGTTTCTAGCCAACAAGTTGGTTTCTAGTGGTTCATTGCCATATTTGCTTGTATTTTGTGTTGGACGATTTTTGTGTATCGAGCCGCTCGATCCCATCGTTTCTTCCAACACCCACCCCAACAACTTGACCAACATACAGTCCTCACTATACCACACAACACAGCTCTCTCTCTCTCTCTCTCACACACACACACACACACACACACACACACACACACACACGCGCGCGCGCGCGCGCGCTGTTGACAGTTCACAGTGTTGAAACTAACGACGAGAACGACGTAGTTGATACAATCGTCGTTGTCAAACGTTTGCGGAGGGCTTAAGAAACTTTATTTTACTGCTAATATTACTCAACACTTTCTATTTACGTAAAAACTATGAAATAATAAACGTTTACAAAACAGTTAAACTTTGAGGACAAAAGTTATGAGCAAGTTTGTTGGGGATAAAAGAATCTTATATTTCTATGACTCAGCGTCAAAAATTCAATCTTACGTGAATTTTCAATGAAAATTCAACTAATTCAACCTTTTACGATTAAACATTTGAAAATGTTGTTTTTTCAGTCTAAGTTATCAATCGCCTTGTATTCATTTAACCGACATGCTTTTTGAACATAAACTTTTCACAAGTCTTTTGTTCGTTATTAAAAAGTTTTTCCATACCCTTATATTTGAAATGTAATCCTGCTTTTTTTGTACAATTGTCTCAAAAACGTCTCCGAGGACTTCCTTTAATGCCTTTAAATAAGTAATTTATGACTCAAAAACATGTTATTTCCAGGTAACTTGGCCAGAGAAAATCTAATAAAGTAATAAAATGAATATTAAAGGTGTAACATTTTAAAATTGGTATTTTGAGTTGCCATGATAGCGACGAAATAAACAAGGAAAGTAAACAAATTAATCAAAAAAGCTGTTTGCAAACTACAGCCATCCAGGAAAAATACAAAGTGTTAGATTAAGATTGCATGGAATAATAAAAAAGTTTTTATTTATACATTTTATGGCACTGGAATATTTTATAGTAATTGGATGAACTTTTAAACATGAAATAATACCGAGCAAGGCTCGGTCCAGCAGGTACTTAAGTCTAAGTAGGCCAACTAAGGTGCCTGCCTGAGCCAGGAAGCTCCATACTTCACAATGTAATTTAGATTGATGTTACACCCTCACGGAGGGGAAATTGGTTTTGCTTATTGGCTTCCTACCTATTATTGGTGGGTGCTTCAGCGATAATTATGTTGCGCGTTTCATGTTAAAACTAATTCATTTCTTTAAAATTATTTATTGTTGCTGGTTGGGTTTGGTCTAATTGAAGTTCTTTGCCACCGTAATCCGTAAGTTTTACTCTCCACATCATGTCACTCATGTGTTCAAACCTTGGCCTTTAATTCCTACTTTAATTTGATATACACAGAAAAGACGATAGATAAACCACTCCCTATAACTTGAGCTGTGAATTCTCATAGACACTTTTAAATATTTTAATCCACGTATATATATTCCACCATTTTATAATGAACTCGAGTATTGTAACAAATGGTATTTTAGTCTTTCTATTTAGTTGAATTTAATATTATGCATAATTATAAAAGCACAGTTTACATAAGCTGAGTTTAGAGTGTAAAATATAATGTTTACGTTGTAGATAACGTGCTGAAACACTTTGCTGAGCGCTAGAAAACAATGGGTGTTTTCTCACGCCAGGATATTACTTATTTAGTGCCCGCCCTGCACTGGGGGAGCGATTATGAGGAAAAGGGAAAGTGTAAGAGCAAAAACAACAGAACGTTTATTTAAACAGTAGGATTGACTTCAAAAACCCATCCTGACAAAAACATTTAATATGAAAAAGATTGTTTTTGCCACGTTCGAGTGAGAATAAGCCTCAATTAACTGTATAAATACGTGAGGTGATTCGCCTATAAGCTTAATGAGGATTCAAGCTTGATTAAACCCCTAAAGAGCTCATTTAATATCAATTAAGTGCATCAAACTTGACTAACCCCTCAGTCTAGGGCTTAACTCATTACCGGCCAGATGTTCAATGGCTTAAACTAAGTTTATGATTAAAATCTTAGCGTTGATCTCTCTCTTTCTCTCTTAAAGTAGGTTTGAAAAGAGTTTTTTTATTGCCAAGTATATGAATATAAGAATGAAAATATATAAATAAAGCTCAATTTTTTTGTTTTAATCTGTAATAAACATTTTTGTTCAAAAATAATTTTACAAAAACCTTCATATCAGAGATAAATATTTTAGTCATCGAAAAGTAAACTGATTAAAACTCTTAATTGACCTTCATTGATTTATGCTTATGGAAGGGTTCAAATAGTGATTTGAGGTGAATTCTAACGGCAGTGGAAACGTTCTGCTAGCGCTCACCCAGGTCTCATGCCAATACTGTAAATTTATTGTCTGTTTAAAACCTGAAACCTGTCCAACTCGATAAGTAGGATTCATCGTCATTCGCAATAATCCGTTTTGATTAAAAATGTCACATTTATCGAAAGAGTTAATTGTGCGACCATGATGTTTAATGACTATAGAAATGAAAAAATTTCACATTATGAATAAAAAGATGTGTTTAGTTAATAATTTTAAAGTGGGACATATATTTATTCTGTTCCATCTGCAAAGCATTCTTTTTGAAAATTAAGTTAGATCCTCTTTTAATTTCTGGGTAGAATTAGTTAATAGTTTATAAATTGTAATAAATTCAATTATTTTTTTTATTTTTAATGTTAATGAAGTAGTGCACACCTGAAGAACTCTTAATAAGAAGTTGGTCATTTATTGTGATGGTAACCTCGCTACAGGGAAACCTAAAAGAGTTATCTATATTTTCCACGTAATAAAAAAGAGTACGAAAATGTATTGCAAAAATGGAAAGTTAATTCATTCTTATTCTTATTTTTATTCTTAATGTGTTGTATTTATATTTTTTATTTAAATAGTATACATAAACTAGTATTTAAATTTTATCGTTGGATCGTGTCGGGAAATTAACTGAAACTTGAGTTAAACTATTAGCTTTTACTGCCAGGTCTGATTTAATTCATATTAAATTATATCTCGATCTGCAAACTGAATTTGTAAGAAAATACTTAAAATATAAATTTGATTCCGCTCAGGTTGTTTTTGATCGTTACATGACGACCGTGATATATGTTTTCGCTATAATGTTTCTTTTTTAACTTTCCTATCAAATAGGAGTCGGAATATTCATGTAAACCACTTACACTGACATTGGTTTTCTTTTTAATCTAAAACATTGTAGACATGTGGAAACACGTTAGAGAAATGTAAAAATAAAGACTGAGAAGAAGCAGAGTTTTTCTCAATCCATTAACAAATAATTAAAGTTAATTCCTACAAATGAACAAGAGACAGGCAACTGCTAAAGCTTAAAAGCTTAAATTATTCAGTGAAATTCTCAGATATCTGAACCCAAAAGTTGCTCAACCATAACACCCCTCCCCTCCTTCTGCTAGATGGCACATTGGTTGGAATTGGGTTTGCAATGGTTGAATAAACATTGCGTTTATTTTTATGTGGTTAAGTTTATAAACATAAAATGATTACGTAGGAGATCATATAAATTTAAGAAATTGATTTCTTGAAACTTGCAAGAAAAACTGATAAAATTTTAATTACCAAAAAAGGTACAATTTTATTGTTGTTGAGAGAAAATATACAAAACACTAATACTACAACTCATTAAATATTTTATAAGTATATTCATTTTTCTATCGTAAATATTTCAAAACGTTTATGGAGGTTACACTGCACCTTACAAACCGTTGCATAGTTCATAGTTTTCCTACTAAATTAAAAACGTTATTATTTATAGTCTTACAGTATTATTATGTTAGGACATATACAGAGTTCGGCAAAAGTCTTGAATATATTAAATATTTGTTTATTATTTTGCTCAATGTAATGAAACTTTGCAGTTGTGTATCAGTCATAAATAGAAATATTTTCACGTGTTTTATTATTTTTTCGCATGACGAAGGGATGCCCCACGCTGGAAGTCTTGCAATTCTTAAATGTGAGTATACCTCGAGTTTAACCTCATTTTAAAGGTCTTAGTTAGTGTCTCAAAAAGGCAAACCGCGTTTCAAAAAGTTCATCAATTCAGAAGTTACAGCTCCTCAAAGATTTTATTGTTGGCCATTAAACTCTATGCTAAAAGTAAGAAGAACAGTCTAATTGCAAACAAAGCACTAGAAACGATGTCATTTCATTGTAGATATGTTAATACGCAAAATTATCCTTATTAATGAGAAATTTTAATACTTGTACCTAAAACTAAACTACATCGTTCCGAGTGCTTTATTAGTAAATAGACCTTTTTCTTAACAAAGTGCGTTTCTGACCCCTTCTAATATGAAGAATATTACATAGTTTAGCTTATTTAGCTTAAAGAGTAATGGGACTAATAGTTTACATTAGCCAACTCGTGCTCACGGGAATGCAGAGGCAAAAAGCTTCTGATCTCCAGTGAGCGAGCTCCCTGGACACGAGGAAAAACGATGTAGCTAAAAGAGTTTCCATGGACTTAAAATTATTTTAGCTCCTTCTTTCCATCACCTCAGTTTTTTTTCAATTTTCTTTAAAATTAAAATAAAAATATTGGTTTTTTACAATTACGTCAAAATATGATAAAAATGCTTTAAATGACCTAATATGGACATTTAATAGTTTGCAAAAAGATGAATTATTACGTTTAATTTAACTTAAGTTAGATGGATTAAGTTTTTAGTTTATTATTAAAACTTAGTTACGGTAATAATATAACATAATTTTAAGCTCTGAAAAATACAGTATTAAATTATCAATTATATAAATAACAGATTTGAAATGCTGTACCATGAAATTGTTTTAGGCAGTACCATTACCACAATAGGAACAGTAACAGATACTTAACTGCCCGGTTGATTTGGGATGTAAACCAATTCATTACAGGGCAGCCAGAGGCATTATTGATTCAGTGACAGGGGCTGGACTTGGGCTGACATTTTACTGGGGCTCATTTTTGAGCTGTTGCAAAATTTAGTAGTTTTTGTAACTTCTCCTTCAGTGTCAAGAGGGTAAAGAAGTATATGTCTAGCTTATGCAGGATCACAAAAATTTATAATAATAAAGCCTATACATATTATACAAGTTACTTATTACATATGCTGTTTTTCTTGTAAAATAGCAGATTTTGAATTATTGTTATTTTCCTTCTTAAGCAATTTTAGAATAAAAGAATAGAATATATTTATTTTCCTTTGTCACAGTTACATTACATATTACATTTCAGTTTTTTTAGAAAATAAAGGTTTATTTTAACTCCGCAATTATCTTTGTTCCAATCTACAGTTTGGCTTAACTATTCATCTTATATATATGTCGCAAAACTATTGAGCCATCTCCCACAACTGGCTGGAGTAAATGTTTATTAATGTTTATACAGTCAGCTTTTCAAAATCTCTGACTCTATTAAGGAAGGTCGTAACGCACTGCATACGTTTGATATAGTTACAACACAATATTTAAATTCTATTAATTTTTCATTGCAGACTTAATTCCATATCATATTTTGGCAAAACCGTTGATCACAGTTTTAAACTTCTAAATATTTTCATAAAAGGTCAACTGAAAATTTACGTTAACAGAAAAGGAAATGACATGATTATGTGTGTTGTGACATGCTTGTATTTATTGTGCTTTGTATTAACAGGACTTACTGATAAATACAGTACTGGAGTATTTACTTCTAACAACATTTTATCACTAAGTTATGATTCATTCTAGCAAAACATCAAACATTTAAAAGTAATTTTTATGTAAAAACGAGAAAGTGTGTTCGCTGCCCGGAAGGCAGGCACGAGAGGAAGAGGGAGGGGGAGGGAGGGAAAGGGTGAAAAGGGGAAGGGGGGAGGGGAAGAGGCGAATCGTTTATATGTAAACAGGAACTGATTAATCCTTAGTGACATTTATTAAAAAGCCCCTGCTGAACAAATCCAGCGTAATCAACTCTGCACGGATTTGTGGTATTCAGAGCTTCAGTATATTTATTTACTGGAATCCCACAAGAGAGCTGAGTAAAATGGAAAACTTTTCCATATACAAAAAAATAATATAATTTTGTGTACGATCGCCAGTGTAAGTTAAGTTTATTTAGGTCACTACCAATACATAAAGTCAATAGAATTTATAGTTTGAAAGATACGATTTGCCGAGGGAAATGGCTTTAAGTCCCATTACTCTTTATGTTAACACTTTTTTATTTACATAATATGAAGAAAGAAGTCATTTTTACGCCCCAGGCGGGTTCAAACAGATTTGCTTTGTAAACTCCCAAACTTTAAAATGGGTCACGCCATTACATCCGCCCTCTATGGAAGACTGGGGAGGTGGCGCGTCCTGAAATCCAGCTACTTGGAGATCCCAATTGCGGATAGTTATAAGCGGTGGCTAGTGCATAGGGTGTTTCTTAGTGGGGGTTAACGTCTGCACTACGTCCATCCTCGTAGTTGTGCCAGTTCGACGGTAAAATACGCGGAATTTTGGTTCGGATCCCACGTTAGATGTAGGTCCCTTAGTTGCTTTTGGCTGTTGGGCTATTGGTCCTGCCTAAGCAAGGTTTTGTCACAATCATCCTACACTCATCATTCACTCATATTCCGGTTTAAATACGCAGCCAATGCTGCGTCCCGGTCTTAAAAGAGGTGTAAAATAAACCTCAATGTAAGTATGACAAGGCAACGGTTTGTCTCAATAGTTACCTCTTTTTTATTTATTAAATGGCTATTTTCTTTTCTTATTGATATATATTAAATTTATGAAGATTTGTTATCTTAAATTATATTCTTAAGTGCTTTGTAAGGTAGGTGCAACGGGCAATTTACGGTATTTGAAACAGAGAATATTGTTTACAAGTGAAAAAAATAAATTATATCTTGTACAACATAATACAAGGGGAAATATTTAACAAAATTTCTTCTCTTAAAAGTATTTATTTATGTATCTAGCTGTAGTATAAAAATGCGAAGAATGTTTCAATAAGAGAGGACAGTTGGACGAGAATGATAAAGACCGAATATAGAAGGAAATTAAGTGAGAGGAGGGATTAAAGTAGAATTTATTCTAACGTTTAGCGAATACCTTCCGCATGTATGAATCATTTCATACAAAATTATGATTTCTGACATGGATCGTAAACACAGTTTAGTTCTCTTCAATTACTAAATTTCCGTTATAACTCCCTATATTATCTCATAAATATGCAATAGAAATTAAACAAACTGGTATTATCTTGTTTGTTTTGGTTAAAAAAATTACTAACTCGTTCCGAGACATTTAAAACGCAGGGTTTCAGTCAATTTTCAAATAGGCCTATTAATATATTGTCACGTTTTATTCAGTCTCTCTACAATAACAGAATAGACTGAGACCCAGGATAAATTATTTAACTTGTTAAAACTACTTTTCGCCAAATCTATCCAACCCATAATCCATGATAACAAAATCCTTCTTCTGCCTTCAATTTAATCTAATCTACTCTTGTGAAATTTGTGGAGTTTTAAATAGATAATTCACCACAGAGTAACGATTCATTTTCATAGATTATTTACGGGGTGAATACTTGCAATCTTTATGAAATACTGAAGAACATTTTTCACGTATTGCGTGTTACACTTTATTTTTATCGATTTAAGTATCCGAGCTTCTTAGTTCAAGAACATTCACACAAAACTATTATTCCGAAGATGATCTAAATTGAGTGCATGAGAAGGCTTTTATGTCCGAGTATCTTTTTCAGGACCACCGATATGAATAAGTTATTCTAGCTTACGAAACATTACATTGCATGTAATGTCAATGTGTGTTTTATATTGCATATAATTTGAATAAATTCCAGTTCGATTTAGTTTTTTAACTCTTATTACTCATCATGTAATAAACTGTATTGAGATTAGTAATATTACTTTACTTACATTTCTTCCGTTGGGATTGGTTTAGTGAATTAATATTTATTCTGCTTAGTTGACTTATCCTTTGAATATACGGCATACATTGGGAGTATTTGTTTTATATTATATTATATCAACAGCCATTGGTATTCATGAACACAATACAAAGGGTATATTCATAATTCAAAATGTATATTGCGTTAAAAATTATTCATGTTATTTCAAAAAAATAGTTAAGTTTTTCATATTTTGTTTCCTGTCTCCTAATTACTCTCATAAACTTCTGGGTGCTACCAAACTGATTTCTTTTCGATCCTTATGGTAGATGACAAAGATGACACATTTTAAGGATAAAATCCTCATTTTTGAATCCCATAATAGCGATGATTATTTTACAGAATTCTAAGACGAGGATTTAATCCTTGCATCGCGTCATCCACTAAAAGGATTGAACAGGTAAATTTATAACTTTTATATGACTATCGTGTCTCAACATTTATTAATAACTTTACTATATTTTGAAACTATTCTAATAATGAACCTACGAAAAATATTTCCGGACGAAAAAATTATATTAATACAACACGTCATTGTCCTCACATGTATTCGTTCACATGTAAAAGTTCATGTTTAAAACGTACATTAAAAATTTAAAATTATCATATAATTTAATCTTAACTTTTAATCACAAACTTTGGGGAAATACATCTGGTAAATTACGGTCCTCTATTCAAAGCAGTTGGCCGCAGTGGGGGGCCACTCGCGGCTGAGCCTGTTTTTGCGTTAGGGATCTGAGTAAACTGCTAACTTATTTAGGCTTTCCAACTTTTACGATTCCCACTGAAATTCGCTATTCTCACAAAGTTCACTTAATGGTGAAGTTGAAATATGAAGTTATATGAAGTTGAAATATTTACTATTTCAGCTACAAATATATAATCGACTTTTCCTTGTTGTCCATCAACATCTTTTGCTCATAATGAGTGGGTATCATGTCTATTTTGGAGGACCAAATGAGTACACTTCTGTTTACCTATGTTAAATTAGCTAGGTTTACCAACACTAAAGCTATGTTACCTAAGTCTTATACTTTGAAAACTTTTTTTGTAAGAGAATACATGCAATGTGATTTTTCGTGCACCAGAATAACTTTTTCAGATCGGTGTGTCCTAAACAAATACATGGGCATAAAAGTTTTCTCAAGTACTCAATTTAGATCATCCTTTGGAAATCTCGTTTTGTGTGAATATTTCTGAACTAAGAAGTTCATCCCGATATTTAAATGGATCAAATAAATGTGACACGCAATATGTAAAAAATGTTCTTCAGTATATCATAATAATTCCAAATAATCACCCCGTAAATAATTTATGTGAACGAACAGTTACTCTAGGTTGGATTGTCTATTTAAAATTCTACAAACTTCATAGAACAGAACAGACTACCACATAAGACTTTAGGCACAAAGAGGGGTAGTTCAGGGCGAATATGAGCAAAAGCCGAGTAAGCAGTGGGTTATATAAAAGCTTTGTTACCAAAAATGCCAGATGTTTACTTAGGGCAGAACATTTTATATTGCATTACATGTTATATCCTACTTATTTTCTTTCTTCATCTCTTCCAGTAAATTTGTTTACATTATTTCAAGTTCACGACAAAGCAACTCCCAGACAAAACAAAGGTCCGAGGACGTCAATAAAGCTAAAGAGATTGTTGTGTTATGAGATGCCACCGGGCTCTTCAGATGTCAAATCTAATTCCGGCTTCAAGCCAAGTGAGGGACTGAGAAAGTGGCTGTGATTCAATTTGTCTCAACACAACGACCTGCTTAATTTTGACAATAAAATTCAACTAAACATGTTATACAATTTTCTGTTTTAAATAATATATAGTTTCGACAGGTTGTGCCTTTACACGAATTATGAAGTTGAGATATATTAGTATTAAGATCAACATTAGCTAAAAAAAATATTAGACAATTGTAAGGTTTAAATTACCTGTTCCTGTCTAGTCGTCCTATTGTAGTTTAGGTGACTATATTTAGGTTTCGGATATAAAATACCCTTCTTCAGATCGAAGGTCTATTTTGAAATTGTTACTGTGTCATATTCATAAAAGGTCGTCAAAGGATAAAATTGTTCACAAACACACACGAGACACCTACTATTTAAAATATTTGGCAAAAACATAAAATACGAAACACGTGCGGTACCGGTAGTTCAATACGTGACAAATTCACTTAAATTGATTCGTGAATACTGAGAAATTAAAGAATAAATCAGTGAGATGGTAAGCGCACCAGTAGTTGTCACTGCTCCAGTTCCTGACAAACTTGATTTATTTGGCTTATTATTAGGATCTCAACTACCAGTACCGCACGTGTTTCGTATTTTATGTATTGGCCTAATAATAATAGTATGTGTCTCGTGTGTGTTTGTGTTTGTGAACAATTTTATCCTTTGACGGACATACAGATGGAAGAGTACAGTTTTCAAGTAGACGTTCGACCTGACGAATATTATTTTGTATCCGAAACAGCTTCAAGAAGTTTTCGTAAATGATTTTTTACTGAAAATCCATTCTTATTTGTCTAAAGACGAGCACTGATTCTGTCTGTAACTTGTATTAAAATTAATCGAAAACTATGAAATGCGTTTCAAAGGTTTACGGATAAACCACTTGAAAAAAAACATGTCACACATTAATGTCTCATAGACTGGAGTGTCTCACTGGTTTCTTCTTTGATTTAGTTTCATATTTCCTGTAGTTTAGTGCCGGCAACGGGTGAATCAAACCTGTGCGTGGTCACGAGCTGCTTAAAATCAAGTACTTTTCTTACGGCTTAAGTTACTGATATATTTTTTGGCGACAGAGATGGAACACAGAACCGCAGTCTGTCTTCCTAAGACTTTCACACAACGAATCAAACCACAGACAAACTAAAATTTCCGAAAATTGGCTATCAGAAGGGATACTGCAAAAATTGGCTCATTAATAACTAAGCATCTTTTAAATATTGATTTGATTGTGGGAATTCCGTTTGGAATATTTGAAACTAAATTTATAATTCACACCCTGATGGGCCACACGTGTTGAATACTGGTTGAATCAAATAAGCTGCAGGTTAAGGAGCAATTTGCATCTCGAGTGGGTAGTTGTTATGCAAAGTACTTCCTGTACCGAGAATGCCCACCTCTATATGATTTGTCACAATGGTGTTCCCGCGTTCTAGAGAAGCAAAGCTTTGAAGCAGTGATTATGAATTATTAAACAGATCCACTTGAATCGGGGACAAATATTTTATAGGTAGTAGGCCAAAATTGGTTATAAAAGTAATTGTTATGGCGAATATTTTACAAAATCGTGAATATTTTAAAGGTATGTACCGAATCTAAAATAGTAGACTATGTAACCAAACATGTAAAACAAAAATAAACGAAGGTACTGAGCCAGAAACAGTTTCGCAGTTGCATGACCAAACTTGATTGACGGCGCACAAACCCATTGTCCATTGTCGGATGAATTGCAGACAATGCGATGCTTATGCACTTCAACTTATTTTTGAATACTAAGATATTGAAAAAGAACTCAATGAAATAGTAAGCGCACCAGTGGCCGACTTTCCTCCAGTGCCTGACAATCTTGATTTATGATTTATTTATCTTTGGTTCCGTTATAATATTGTACACCATATTGAACTTTTCAGAGGAAATCCTAGTATTTTTATAAAAAAAATTGTATTATTTTGCTCATATTTAAAAAAATTAGTGGTTGTTTGTAGTTTTCACTGCACGATAACATCACTTTTCGGAGTTCTCCTTATCAGAATCGTTTAAGACTTAGGTATGTTTTTTTTGTAATGTTAGCGATATTCATGACTAGTATAAAATGGCTCATAATAGTGCATAAAATGGACCTTTGATGATTTTACACAAAAAAATCTGATTTAATTATAACATTGGACCGAGACTTTTTTTAGTGTCATCCACTGGACCATGAACAAAAGCACAGTTCATTTGAAAACTTTTGCAAAAGAATTGTTATAAAGTCCCTTCATTACGATAATTTTTGGAAACCAAACTTAATTTAGAATGTTTTTCAATTAATAATATAGGTTAAATCCCTGTTTTTACAAAACCATAGGTTCTCAGGTGGACATGGTTTCTTGAACTGTCTGGTACCGATGCGTTTACCTTATAAGTTTATTTATGCTAACTGTATCTGTTTTTCCATGAGAGGTTTTATATAACAGTTGAACATATTAAACCTTTTATGGAATAAACTTATTCGAATCACTGCTTTACTGTATGGCTCACTGCTTTAGTGTACGGCTCACTGCTCTACTATATTAGTCACTGCTTTAATATACGGCTCACTGCTTTACTCTGTAACGGCTTACTTTTGGTTTTTACAACAACCATTCTCAGGCAGAAGACCTGAGGGTTAAAAATGCAACCAACCACGTAATAAGAAAGTTAACTTTTACATTTTGTTGTTACCGGAATAATAGAATTGGTGGTCCTCTTTTGGGCTCCTTGAAAGGATCGGCCCTTAAATTTAAAAATATCACAGAACTTTCATAAATACTTTTAAAAACTTCTTTATTTTTTCGAACGTTTTATGATCTTTTTAGATGTACATAACAAATTCAAACAATAAAGTCGAAATATTTTTAAATTGCAAAATTTATAACTGTTTGGGATATAAATAAAGTACCACCAAATGATGATCATTTAGATCGCGTCGAAAAAAGGCACTTGACAGTATATTTGTAAAAAGAATACTCATCTTATGCCATGTTATGAGCTACAAGTGACGTCAAGAATGTTTCATCAAGGGAGGAGACTTGGACAATTGCAGAGCAACCCCAAAATGAGAGAGATTTGAGATAAGGGATGGTTTAATGGGCAAGGGCGGCTGATGCTGTACATGTAATAATATCATCTAAATTTGCGAATAATTATGTAAAGAAGTATAATATTGCTTACATCAGGTATGGCTGTTATTGTATTTATTGGATTATTATTTACTTTACATTTTATATGTTTACTTTACATTTTCATCTGAAGAATAAATTATTAAGATGAATTTATTTGTTCATCGATCTATTATTATTTATTCGTATCTGATTATTCATTAGTTCGTAGATCTACATATTTTCGTTCTTTTTTCTTTCAAACCAAGTATAAAAAATGTACACTATTTATATTTAATAACAGGTACCCATTAATGAAAAATAAATGTAAGAACTACTTTGTACCGATAAATAAATTACCTGTTATAGGTAATAAAGAATGCGCCACGGTGTCTTTAAATAACTGAAGTTATTTTCCTAGAAGTACATGACTTTACATGAAAAAGCACATCAATACATATATCTGATAGACTGTTGAGGTTTTTTTTCAAGTTTTTATTATATTTTTTGTACTTATCTATTTTATTTGTTGTAAGTGATTTATTAGCAATAAGTGTAATATTTTTGTAAAATTTGTTTACGACAGCGCCTTACTCCAAGTAACACTTACAACATACGTACCTCTTACTAAGTTTGTAACACTGGAATTATCATAGGTATCACAGGCTAATCGCCTTAAACACCAGTCAGGGGTATCTTAAGGTGCATGTAGACGAAGCATGAGAGCAGAATACATGTTATCAATGTTTTGTTTCTGGCCAGATCTTTACGGTTACCCAGTGTCGGCCTAATATTTGCTAAAAAAATCACTTTTTTGTAAAACAATTATTTCAGTATTATGTATTGAAATTTGATTTTCATATTTCAAGAGCACATATCTTACCTACTATCAGCAAATAATTTACCAACTCTTTCAAGGAGTAGGTAAAAAGCGAATTGACACGATTAAACCCCAATGTGCATTGTGGGATTAAATAGATGAACTTTAATTGACACATTTTTATTTAGCGTAGTATTTTTACACATTATATATTTTGATACACAGATAATATCAATTGGAGTGCCAACGACATTAACTGGACAAGTTTTTCAAAACACGTGATTAAAAGTATTAACTTTTTTAACTGCACATTTGACACTACACCAGGTGAAAAAACTTTCAGCCACTTTTACACAAATGATTGATATAATATTTGTCAAATTATTGTTTAAATGTGTGTCATCAGTTGTCCATTTTGAAATGAGGCCAGGGAAAAGAACGCAAAGACTGATGAGCCAGTGAGGAGTCATTAATTAGTGATGAAGTGGGAGGGGCTATTACAAAGGGGAAGAGGGAGGATGGATAAATAAGGGGAATGGAGTGGCGGGGATAAGAAGAGAGATAATTGGAGGAATACAAATAAAATCATATGCTTTAGAAGAAAGATATTTATCTATATCAATATGATGTACTTAGTACACACACTAGGAGGATCAAGACTCCTATAGCTCTGTACCGATTTTAATGATAAAGGTGTAATTGGAAAAGGCTCGGCGAGCAGGTTTGAAGGAAATTAAATTTATAGTAAGGTATGAGGTTTCCTTAGTCTCATAAATTAAAACCTAATTTATATAGACTATTACTGTAATAAAAAGAAATTAAAAGTAATTAAAAGAAATTTATTTCGACACATTGTAAATTTTGTGTTATTAAACACGAGTATTTCATAAAATACGAAAGTTTCATATCATCGGATTTACTGTAACCAGTTATCTGCTCTTTAATAAAAAAAATTCCACATTACTTAATTGTAACAGAAAAGCTCTTTCATCATGCATAAAAACCCACAAATACACATGTTATGGAATAACAGTATTGGGAACCATAAACAATGTGGGGATTGCAACTTAATTACGAGGGGAAAACGTTTGTGTCAAATCATTTTTTGTAAATAGCTACTGTAATTCATAGTTTACTAACTGTAATATATTTATTTATTTTTTTATAGTTATTTCACAAAACTACCTCAATTAGTCGTATTTATTTGTATTTAAATCTGATTCAAGAAATGTATTTGTAAGCCTCACACACACAAGCCCACACAACCTCAGCTGTGACAGCCGATTTAGGACGAATCCTATTGGTCAAAACTTGCGGCGTGATCTAAACATCCAATACATTTGAGGAACCCCTCGAAGGAACATTGCGATTACATTAAAAACATAAACACGTTGTTATCGGAATATTAATATTTTTCAATATATAGCCAAAAAATATGTTCACTACAAACCGAATCATGTAAACAAGTGTACCCTTAATGTCATGTTACATCTTAATTCAAAGAGATTGTTGTCGTTCGTTAAAATTAATAGAAATATAAAAGCTGATTTGAGAAGATTGTCTTTGAGTAATATTATATTGAATATATTTACGTTTTTCTAAAATAAAAGAAAGCTTTGATTTATTGTACACAACGACTGCAATGACTCACAAGGCATGTTAAGTTATATTTCTTAAAATTTTACTTTTATCTTAGTTTTTTTGCTCAAATAACATTAAATAAGCTACAGGTAACCCACCTATTTAATCCTGTGTTGAAATAGTAGATTCTTACAAATAAGTTCTCAGATCTCAGCTATCAATTCCAACGGCTACTGCAGATTGCGGTTGTCTTTCGCTTCGATTTATTACCTTGTACTTTTGGTCTTTTATGATATTGTTAGTCATAACATTCAAGGTGCAGACTATATGCAGTGTGATTAACGTGTAAAAGTAAATTTTTTTACTCACATTTTTAATCTTTTTTCATCTATGTACTTTTAAATTTTTTGCCTAAAATGTCTTCTTAACCCGTTTTAATACCTTTTCGTAACAAAAAAATAGGGTCGATGCTAATTATTCCCTATGAAACATAGCAAAATTTAACTCGTCTAAAACATATTTATTCTCATTTAATAAACATATATTCAAATAAACATATGGTTCACCATAGTGGTAACGTAATACACAACGTAACGTGATGGATATCGAAATTTTGTTTTACACAAGATTAGCCGAAATATCGTCGATCATCTATCACACTGTGGTCCCATCCAATACAGAGTTTGTGCTGATATATTATCTAGCGTGATTTAATCCTGCATACATATTAGATAACAAATTTATACTATTAATAAATATCGAGGGTTGATTAATAGATTTCGGTTTAAATTTTTTTTAAATTATATTTTTGAATATTTAAGTTGTTTGTTTATTTTCGTTTGTATTTATTTGTTTTTGTTTTTGTCTGTAGTCTGTATGCTACGTTACTTTACATTACCACGCTACACGTTACATTACCATTAAGACGCTGACCCCCATTACTAACGTAAACACAAAGCCTAGTGTTGGCTACCTTACAGCTTCATCTTATGTAAGTTTTGTTCATAAAAAATTAATATATAGTTTTCGTGGAACATTGTAATAAGAGAACACTTTTCTTTAGGTTTTATATTGCGTTCCTTTAAACAGTGTTTGCGTTATAAATGAACATAGAGTAAAAACAATTTTAGAATTACTTAGCAACACCACTGTGATTTATAAGTTCTTTGAGAAATTTTAAGACTAAGATAATGATTATTTTTAAAGTGCATTATTATCATTATAATATAAACCATCTGAATTGGCGAAAAAACAAATTCAAAATTTAAAACAAAAAATACATAAAAACTATACATAGATCAGTCGAAGCATCAGATAAAGTGTTTCCCAAAAGCATTGAAAAATATATTATTAAGATGAATACGTCAAGATGAAGCACTGTGAGACAGTTTAAAAGCCTCTTTCGGCTGTGAGAGTCAGGTGGTGGAAGAAGGAGCAGCCAATTTCATTCTACAGACTTGAGTCTCCGAAATGTGAACATATATTTACACATTCAGGCTCCATTACATTTACTATCTGAAAAGTAATATCATGACGGTTAAAATGTAACTCTAGAGTTGTAAGGAATCTTTTGTTGTGCACCAAAATATGTTGTTACAATTTAAGTCAGATTTGCAACAATTTTGAACACAGCATATAACACTTCAATATTCTGAATTTTAAAGACGACTTTAATTGATCCGGGCAATGAAATCAGATTTGCATCGGGTACCAAAAGAGTTCTGCTTTAGATGTATCAGTAATTCACTCTTTACTTTCTAAAGAATAATGAATTTTATTAGAATTCAGTAAGGCCCTAAGAAAACATTAGGTGGTTGAATTCATGGTTGTTATTCGTGAAACATTTAATCTAAACATAAATCCTTACAATCTTTAGTAAGAGCCAAATTTATCGTTATTTGCAGTTTTTTTAGGAGCCGTAGCAAAAACATCTCGAACCGTACGTTTTCATAGTGTAAGTTATCAAAGTAATAATTACAAAGTCACTACATTGACATCAACATAAGGACTTTCTTAGCAATTAACTAATAATCGCGAACCTTGCCTCAAGCGGTACAATACACTGTTGTGACAAATATGCACTATACAAAATTGGGTACTTAACTAAATTCACCATCTACTATCACATTTACCTGTTAACACTTATGGTACATCCGAATGCAAATCATAATTTATTTTTTAATATATAGATTCGTTTATCAAAGTTTTGAATACTATTAAGAAATTATCATTTTAAAAACCGTCATGGAGTCGGCGATTCATAATATCAATTCTTTGAGAAATTGCGGAAATAGTTAGTATAGGATATCCACAATCAGCCACTCCTATTTTAAAAAGTAAAACATAATACTAGAATTAAATTCCCAGATAAACTAAAGTAAAATGCGTTAAGGAAATTATAGCTTATGAAATAAAAACGGATAAACGCTAAACCATATCTCGTTTGAAGTCCAACGTTTTTATGTCTTCATTTAAACCAAGCTCCCTGCAAAAGAAATCGTAAAAATAAATTCTTGAATCAGTTAAAACTTGCTGCATCTCTCAGTTGAATAAATAATGCAAACCTCTTTGTATCAGAAAAGGAAAAGAACGTTGTTAATACCAAGTTCTAACGATGATGCTGACTTATATTAAGACATTCTTATATTTATACCCTCTGCAATCTGTAATTTTAATTTGACTCAACATCAAATGAGTACAAAACATCAAACATTTATTAGATAAATGAGGATTAGTATTTATTTCCCAATCGGTTGGTATTATCAAGGAAATGTTTTGTTGAGGTACCTACAGTCCTTAATCCTCATTATCATAATCAAGAGCATACAAACATCTTGCATAATGTATTTAGTTAAACTAGTCCGAACTAGTATTAACATTTAGAATAGACACGTAATAGCTGAACGTTTGATGCACAAACTATATCTGATTAAAAATATATAAATAGAATTCAGAGAGAAAGGAAAGTTTGAAATAAAATGGGCTTCTAGCAAGCCTTTGTTCTAAATGCAGCTTCTAGATCTTCAAAGGGTCTTTTTCTTCCTGAAACCAATTTGCATTTTCCTACAGCATTAAAACTAAACAACGAGGTTTTAACTTCCTTGAGTTATGCCGATAGTTGAAAAACCGCAGTTTACACTAGGTTTATGTTTGTAAAAAATACGTATCCAAATATCACCTTATTAATTTGTAATCAAAACCTATATGATAAATCATAGTTTTTCTTTTACTTATAACTCCAATTATTAACTAAAAGAGTAGAAAAAATATCTTAAAATCATGTCAGGATATATTTCAATGTATTATTTCCTCATTTTGACAGGCACTGAATTGAACAGAGAAGAAAAGTTAATTGATGAACGAACTTCCAACTGGAGTAATATTACCGCTTTTATGTCCGGTGTTCGATGTTTTCTAAGAGGTAGTCTACCCTCAGGAATTCCGAAATGAAATCTGTTACTAGTTTCAGAGTTCATTTTGTCATTTTGTATTTACTTTGTCACCTTATATTTATACCATCCAAAAAATAATATACAAATATTTAAGTGCTAAAATATTCGTTAAAAGTGCGACCATAGTTCCTTAAAAGCTATTAATAAATTTTATCTGAAGGAACTGAAAAACATTTTCATAAAGGAAACCTAAAATTAGTCTTAAATCCCTCGCAGATCAAAGATATATGAAGAATACATTAAAGATATATAAAAATAAAATAATTAAATAAATATAATATTCATAAAGATAAAGATATATATTACTTCCTTACAAATAAATTATATTTGTTAAAAAAGTTTAAACTTAACATTAATTAATTATATTATATTTAGGTTCATGCCTTCCGATTACAATTAGTGTTATTTGTCTCTATCATTGATATACGAACACTACTTTTTCGTTAATGGCAATGCCGCTTCCAAGTTTCGTGCATTTCTGAATTATATCACCACGATGGTTTATAGCAGTAACAGGTAACATAATGTACGAAACGTATTCGTAGATATATTTCTTCCCTCTTTAATATCAATGTTTATCAGAAATAATTATGGATTTCGTAAAATTTAAAGAATGTTAAAACACATATAACCTTGTATTTTACTCTCGTAAAATATTTATAGCTGGCGTCAACTATGTAAAGGAATACTTTGTGCAAACGAAAACTGTTCAATCTATTATATTTTTAATAGTGCAATAAATTGACTGTGTATTGAAACGATGGCCAACAAATCCATAACTTGTTTCAATCCTAAAAATATGTTGAAATTTATTTCTATCAACCTATACGTGCTCATTACTTTTTGAATTTTGAAAAGTATTTTATAAATGACATTTCCACTCGAGAATATTATATAAAATAGTTATTTTATATTTCTTTATAATATATCATGGAGAGTAACCCATATAGAATAGAGATGGGGGATTTGCAGTACAGAAAGTACTTTGCATAACAACTTCCACTCATGATGCAATTTGCTCCTTAATCAGGAGCTTATTCGTTTGAGCCAGTGTTCCACACGTGAGGTCCGTAGGATTTTGAAGTAGCATTTCGTTGGTGAAATTTCATAGTGTTCCACTTATTCAAGTTCATTACAATGTGATTATGTGTTCTGGAATAGGGGATTTGAATCCTGGTCCATACTAGTGGTTATTTCGCAACTAACTATGTTAGCGCTCTGTACCATTCATTGGAATGGTTATATTATTCAATGTCAGTTTATTATATAAACCCAAAGCATGATGGCCATAATATTTCATTATTGTTTTCAGCAATAAATAGAACTCTGCATTAGTTTATTCTTTTCCATTGTATTTGTAAAGGACAAAAATATCGATCTAAAAAATAAACGGTGTTTTTTTAATGTAGTATATATTAATCAGGAGCTTGTCAGTTATTTAGTCAGTTTATTATATCAACCCAAAGCATGATGGGCATGTTTCATCATTGTTTTCAGCTACAAACAAAACATTGTGTTAGTTTATTATTTTAAATTATATTTGTAAAGGACAAAAATATCGGTCCTTTACGTATACGTAAAGGACCGTAAAAAATAAACGTAAAAAATAAACGGTGTTTTTTAATGTAGTATATATTATTCAAGAAACGCAATATTATACTTATAGACTAGCATTAAGTTAAACCATCTTCCAGTGAGGCAGTAAACGTCAGTGTTTGAATTCAACGTCTTGCAGGACAGGAATTCAACAATGTTCTTTCCGAGGAGTGCAGATGTCATGAGCTGTCAGCGACGTCAAGAATGTTTCATTAGGAGAGGGGATTGCGAACGATCGCTGTGACGTCGAAATGAGAAGGATTTGAAATAAGGGGAATTCATGGATAGGGGTGGATCTGGATGTATTTTGTCAAAGGAAACTCCTCCAGGGATTTCTTGGGATGGTTCATTAAAAAGTTAGTAATACATATTTTTACAACAGTCTAACTTATGCAAACTTAATTTAATTTAGGCATTTTGTCTTTTATTAGGCATTTGATTTGTTTTTATAGAATATTGTGGCTGAGATGTCTTTATTCACAATTTATGCACTGGTATCCATAAGTTTGAAAGGCTCAAGTCGATGATCATGCATAAATTATTATGGATTATTTAGTTACTTGTAACTATGTTAAAGGTAAGAATTTTCATTTTGTAGTCTTTAAAAGCCAAGGAATCTGAGTAAATGTAGGAAGAACTTCTATTAACATCGGCCATTGAATAGCATTGACCGAGATAATTAAGGTATAGGTACACCGATTTCAAACAAAATTGTGCATGGCTCATGCAAGACACTAGTGATTTTAGTCAATTGTTCATTATTTACTTCACACACATTGATTTTTGCTATGCACAGTATACATACATCATATTTTAAAATTAACTGTATTACTTTACTTTCTTTTAACAGTAAATCTTATATGATACGGCCCCACCCCCACTCCATCCACGATAAAGAGCGGATCTCTGGAACTGATGTAACACGGTATAACAAACTTAGACCAAATCAAAGCTATTTCAAAAATACACTAAAGTATTTATGGAATTGGTTAAGAGTTGACCACCTGTCTTTTGATTATGATCAATACAAATATTAAATAGGCAAGCTCATAACTGATTCATATTCTCTTCTCATTAACCCCTGAATCGCATAAATGTTCATAAATGCTTTTGGTTGTTTTAAAATGTAGAATCACCAATAAAGAAAAAAACGTCGTCTTAAACTTGCATTCATAACCCTTCTCTCAGTGGTACTATACAATTACCAAGGTTTAACACAATACACCTTGCTAAGCAAAAAATTATAAAAGTCATTTCAATAATTTGAAACGTTTTAAGATTTTTACTTGAAATACTGAGGCTGATTTAATGTCTCGATCAAGATATCCTTGCCTATGTAAAACATATTTTGTTATAAATAATGAGACTTTAATCCTGGTGGTAACTTTTTCAATATAATGGCACGAATGCTGTCGCCATTGGCATCGCACTAAACGTTGTTGTTTATATTGCAGTTTATATCCTCGAATCCAATTTAAGTTGCTTAAAATTCATCTGTAGAGATATTAATCCCTAGGATAACATATGGTAAAACACCGTATTGACATGACTGTTAATCTTTCACATAACTGTAGTTGACGGAAAGTTGTTGCCAATATTGTGACACTAAAGCATTCTTGCTGTCAACGTCGCGCGACGGTAATCTTGAGTCTTTAATATGTGCCACTTTTCACTCCTTTGTTTTTAAGGGCATATGTTGTATTATATATGTTGTATTATATCAATATATCTCTCGTATCAATAAAAGGCAAAGCCCTGACTGACTCGCTTACTCATCACTAATTCTCCAACGACCCTTTCAAGTACAGAACTGAAATTTTTTACACTGATTATTTTTTTGATACTAAATAGGACAACTAAGCAGTTTTCACACCTATCTTCATAGGTCTCCCCTTACAGAGGGTCAAAGTTTGTATGATTGTGTTTATAAAGAATACCTTATTTTGATTTTTGTTTTGACATAAATTTACTCAGAGTAAATTAACAGCTGTTATTAAAATCAAAAACCCAGCGAATCGGGATACTATCTTCTATACTCAATTCCACATTCACCTCTCAGGACAGGCCTTATAGGACACTGCAATTCTATCACCTTTGCTGGTTATATTTGTTTCCTAATATTCATATATATATATAATTATAAAATTATCAGCTAATTATTACATTATTTGGTTAGTATAACTTAAATTGCAATTTGAAATACATAGCTTGGAAATTAAATACTAAAAGGTGAACGTGAGACCGAGTATAGTGTCATATAAATAATACATACATATCAATATATGTATTATCTGTTAATCTTCGCAGTCGACTGTCAGTGCGAGTGATATGTGTTGTCAATATTATGACATCTTTATCAGTGATGGGTGTTAAGTCAAATAACAATCTGCTATATAACCGACAGGGCATTGCTATTCAAACTACCATCACGGTAGTAATTTATCCAATTATAACCAATAAAATTTAGTGACTTGTTAGTAATACAACACTTATTAAAGTGATTCGATTCTACTATTAGTACACTTGTGCCGTGATCCGATCAAATTACCTCATTAGAAAGTATTGTCCAATCATAAGGAGGGTTTTAAAATGAGCCCATCTACATACAATAATGAACTTATAAAATCTAATACCTGATAAATGGACAACACTGTTTTATGTTTGAGGGCATATTTTTTATCTTATGTACAGCCTTTTTCCTAGCACTAAATCTTAACCAAACTCATTTTATACTTGTTTCTTTAAATCATATTTTTTTATTTTATATGCCTAAGGTGTTATAGTTATTTCAAATTAAATAGAAAATATTATACATAACCTTGGTGAAAATTAATGTTAATCTTTATTGATTTAGTTATTTTTCAGTATTAGTTATAGTTTTGGTGATAAGTTCCTTACAATTTCTTAGTTAATAGCCATTTTGATGCTAGATCAAAACCCATAAAGTCAGGTACTACACAGTACCTGAAAACTAATTTTATTACTTTGGATTAAATTCTAACCCTTATATTAATACCATTCCTTGATGTTAACTGCTCAACGTGCAATGACAGTCGCTATGTTTACTGTTAGAACTAAATACAAGCCTGGTCATTTTTAAACTTCTGGTATTTTAGGCATATTTTTTACAGTTAGTTTGTTACCTTTGAATTTTAGAAAATGGGGTTTAAGAACAGGTACTGCTGATTAAAATTCCAAAAATAATTCACATTTTAAACTCATTTATAATTTAAATGAAATTAATCGGTTGCTCGTTTTGAAACGAGGCCAGGAAAATGAACAGAGACTGATGAGCCTGTGAGAAACCATTAATTAGTGATGAAGTGGAAGGGTAGGGACAAAGGGAGGGAGAGGAAAGGGGTAGGAGGGATGGGGGATGTAACGGATTATTTGGACAAATGAATAAGAAACACATTCCTTAGATAGATATAACTGTATAAAGCCTTCACAGTTGTGTGTAGGATGCAAAAAGTACTATTATGTATTTATTTTCTACTGCGGAAGAAGAGTTAATTTTTTATAACCACGGGTAGAAAGTAGTACTGTACTGTTTTTTTCGGTTGAACAATTTAATAGTGGGGAGGCGCATATAGTAAAATATGTCAAATTACAAAGTTGGCTCACCCCGAAAGCTGACCGGCAACCACCATGCTAGATTTTATAGCAGAGATGATATTTTGACCGGTGGTCGCTCTGTATGAGTGGGACTCTCTGTTTTGGACGCCATTTTGGAAAATGGCGGATGTTAATGTAGAGATGATATTTTGACCGGTGGTCGCTCTGTATGAGTGGGACTCTCTGTTTTGGACGCCATTTTGGAAAATGGCGGATGTTAATGTTTTATCCTTCGTAGTTTGGTAACCAGTCAAGCTAAAAACTTGATCTTGGTATCAAATTTTATGATTTTGAGGTCAAGGAATTTGAAAAAATAATAAATTATTTATATCTCTTTTCTGGACGCCATTTTGGAAAATGGCGGATGCTAATGTTTTAGTCTTCGTAGTTAGGAAACCACTAATCAGCTGTTTTAAATCTTCAAATTGAAGCTGTTATGTTAGTGAGTGTAATTATACTTGAAATAAAAACTTAAGTGATATACTTATAATGTGTCGGCCAAACTTGAGATGTGTCTAAAAATAAAGTTTTGTTAGCGGAAGGTATTTCAGGTTTTCAGGGCTTAGATAACCTTCGGCAAATAAATGTTGCTTTTCTTGATAGTATTTGATCCCATGATAAAAACTTATACCTCTCTGAATTTGTAATTGAACTGTCTACATTTTGTATGAGAAAATGTTATAGTTTTTATAAGAATTTTCAACTGCCGCCATTTTGAAAATACAAATGTTCTTTAACACAATTTTTAAGAAATTTTAAGCGTGTATAACAAAAGCATATAAAAAATATCAGGTTTCCCGATTATATCTCAACTCGGTTTTGAGATTTTAATAATTTAAAACATACATATTCGGATGGACATAAAATAGCACAAGATACGCTCGCATGGCCAACATGCAGGAAGAACTTTTTCAATTCAGGAAAGAATCAGCAAGGTATTAGAGACTGTTTGCCAAAACGTTTTAATAATTACAGAACTAAATTGCAACGTGTTTTTTATATTTTTTTATACTATCAAATGTTGTTCAAATAATTTCCCATATTGATGATGTTAAAAACATTGTCGATTTATTTAGATACAATTATTGATCCTCATTTTAAAACTTGCTAGCTCTAAGCCACAAACACTAATAAAAAATAATACATTGTAAATTTAAACTTTTAAAGTTTTAGTGCAGAAAACTTTATTTGAACCTTGTTATTGACTTGAGTATACTTTTAGTTTATTAAAAAAGGATAACGAAAAATGAAGTTTTTACCAGAAGCGGCACGGCGAGAATTAAGACCAGGGCCATATTTTTTATATTTAAGCTCTATTAACTTACAATAACTCCATATAACAATGCCCATTTTGACGATGAGGTGTATGGGAATAGAATTAGTTTATATGAGAGGGTAAGAAATTTACTGAATGGCACCACTTACTCTAACAGTGTCCTTATTGTCAAATCAACAGTGCAGAACTGACGTTTGGAGGGATATAGTCTACGTCTATGGCACCCCTTGTGCCTCTGAATAAATCACTTGATAATTTGCTATTTTGCACCATAACGCCATTGTTTTGCAATAAATGCATGAAAATGGATAGTGTTAATAAACTGGTAGTTATCAAAGTCGGCGACGAGCTTTTGAAAACGGGGTTCGATCAATGATCTACAATAGATCTTTCTTCTAAGGTTGAACGACCAAAATTTTAAAGTTAAGTGGCTTGCAGTCACTGACGAAACTTTAAAACACTTTTTTTGTGGAATATGACTTTTACTTCAATACAAAATCAGCGTTTCATCTATTTATTATTTAATATATCATTATTAAAATGGACAAAATACCAATAAATTTGTATTATAATATTAAAACATAATTTCGAAATATATGCCTCTAACGCAATTAATTTAGACATCCTAAACATTTCAAAAAAATTGTTGCCATTTAGTCTTAATCCTAGATATTTGCTGTTGTGTGCTTTGCGGTGTCCAGAGTTTTTAATCCCGCATAATGAATCAATAATAATTCATTGTGACATAACCACTTATAAATTATTTACAAAATGTTTTACATTACCATATTAATTTATTTTTAGTCGTTTTTAAAATCTAACATTCCAAAGATTGTACTTTTGAGCAGGGCAGCAAAGTGAACGTGTTTCAAAGGAGTAATTAAAAATCTTTGGAACGTTACCTGCGTTGTTTGAACTGAAAGATCTCCTTTCACAAAGCTGGACAGAAGGCCCTAAGTCATTGATTTTCACCCTCGCTCATTGTGTAGGCTACCCAGAACCTCAGGGGAGGAACTCAAAGGACAGTCATACATGTGACTAGAATCGCCCTGAGGCTATTAAAATAAACAGTATATTCAGCATTATATAGTCCCGAGGTTATCAAGGCCATTTCATAAGTTTAAATCAGTTTCACGAAATTTCTAAAGTAAATAAGGAGGACTTGTCCCATTACAATCGGATTGGCAGAGATTATTTCACTCTTTTTAATTAACCAGGGGCTGACATAAGTTAATGGCAGTAAGTTTGTTATCCATGTCTCTGTCTGATGAAGACTACCACAACGAACTGACCATAATTAAGTACATAGCTGTAGCAAATGGATATAGCAGTCACATTGTTGATAAAATAATAAATAAGCAAAAAAGAAAACCTCAAACTAACAGTGTCTTATTAAATAACAAGCATTTTGTTTCCATAGAATATAACAAAAACTTACATTACAAATTGAAACATGAATTGGAGCCACACGGCCTAACTTTAACATGCAAAACATCAAATAAACTGGGACTGAAATTAAATAAAATCATACCTAACAAACAACCTAAAGATACAGCTACGGGTATTTATAAAATTACATGTTCTGACTGCCCAAGCTATTACATAGGCCAAACTGGCAGGTCATTCAAGAAGCGTTTCTCAGAACATTTACCCAAACCCAAACTCATCGAACAAAAGTCCAGATTTGCAAAGCATTTAATAAGTACAAATCATAAAATAAATAGTTTTGATGAAATCACAGAAATACTCCATATTTGTAAAAAGGGCTTCATGCTAGACACACTGGAAGAATTCGAGATTTATAAGGCCACTAAAACAAACCCTCAGAACATGCTTAATGAAAAATTGAATTATGGCTCAAATAAGTTATTTAATACAATATTAGATAGTTTAGGCAACAGTTATGTTGCCAGCAACAGTCCTGGAGGAACAGCTGATAAGAGGAGTGGAGTGGGCTAAGCTGCTAAGGAACCAACCAGTTCAGTGACGGGTGCCGGCCGGCGAACTGTTTTAAATGTCTAAGTGTTTGTATAGTTGTGTTCATGTGATTTTAAACTCAAGACGAAATTCATATTATTCAGACGAAGAATGATATTTTAACGTTTTTAGTTTTGATAATGACTTCGAAGAAGTCGAAACTATAGTCAACAGTAAATAAAGTTGTACTTATATGGAATTGTGACGTCAAGGTATGTAAACCTGTTTATTATTCAAAACTCCAATTTTAATTAAATGAGAAAACATACTTACAGTTTACTACTATTTATTTAATTTTATTCCAAGAGGCTGATGCAATTTAATTTTCACGATTTATTTTTATTATTACTATAACAATTTTGAAAACGTTTTCCGCGATGAAACCGTTGTTGAATAAAATAACCGGGAGTCAGTTTTGAAAAAAGCTGACAACAAAAAAGGTAAAATGTAAACAATAATGTTTTTAACTTACATTACCATTATAAAAGCAATTTCGATTCCTGAATCTTTATTTTTTTAAAAGCTTTCATTTTTTTACTAAGCCAATGAGAATTGTGCAAATGAGTTTCAATAATAGAGCTTTCTTGCCCCGTGAGTTTTGTATTAATTCCAACATGATTTTTAAAGCATTACTTTAAAATTAAATTAAAGATTATCTTAATGTCCCTTCATAGAGACGTAACACAGCCCCCATAAAGACCGGAAATTCCGCCATGATAGATGGCAGAGAGTTTATCATGTGTGAGATGAGATTCCAGAATCAATCACGTGTTACTCCATCAATTCAGGGGTAACTCCTTACAGTTGAGCCGACTCTGGAGCAGCTTACAGGCTAATGATAGTCTATCGAATGTCGTGTCGGAACTAATTTAAATAAAATCATCTGTAATACCAGTGTGGCTCTTATAATGTCAATTACTGTAAGTAGTTTCTCCAAAAATACGAAGGAGGATATATGTTTTGCCCCCGTAGTGAATTCGTCTTTTTCTAATTTATTATAATGAATCACTAGTGCTTATGAGAAAAAAAACATTTTGCCTGGCTTTACAGTGGTTGAATATGGTCCTTATTTTTGTGAAGGCCGTTTCACTCAACGGTTGGCGTATTCGCTTCATGTCTGCAGCCGCGGCGCCGTGATACGACGGATATGCAATTCTGACACAGTACTCGTTTTGCCTAGCCGCGCCTTCAAATGAACAATGGACTAGACTCTGAAGCTTTTTCGAGCACTGCAAACACATTTCTTGTTAATTGTGTCACATATTTACTACGTCTGTAAAACAAAACATTACTTAATAAATATTTAATTTAATATATTATTTACTTGTGTTAACGAGTCCACTGTATGTTTTCAAAGTTCCAGCATAAACATTAAAAACAATTAATTAGAATTGACAAATTATTCTTGGTTTTGTACTCTCTCCTGTATCTAAAATATAATATTGTGTTATTATTATATAAGAAACTTATAAATAGCATTATTGTTCTATACAGAGTGTAAAAAAGGTCCTTTCCCCCCTTCTTAATATTTTTGTTTATTAAGACAAACAATTAACCTTTGGGGAATGATACTAACTCAACCCAAATTATTCTTTGACGTGCCAAACATTTTGAGTGTCCCCCAAAAATAATCATAAATAAGCATACTATAGCATACGTTAACGTATTGTTAACGTATGCTAACGTTTTTTAAATCTAACATTCCTTGTACTTTTGAGCAGGGCAGCAAAGTGAATGTGTTTCAAAGTTTTAAAGTTTCTAGGAGTTGTTTCAAAACGTTGACAAGCTGCCAATTTTTATAGAAACACGTTAGTGACCTACAACCTCCACCAATCACCTATTTTTTTAAAGCTTTTTAAAATGAGGGGTCACTCGAAAGTTGTTTGCATTTGAAAATTTTGAGCTGCCCCCAAAATCGTCCATTTTTGGGGAACAATCAAAATTTAAAATATCACAAAAAGAGACGACTTTTTCATTTAATAAATTTTTCCCAGGCTCGGTTTTGAATTCACCAAATGTGAATTAAAACTCCAAATGTCCTAGACGCCAGGTTTCAAGGATGTGTTGAATTCAAAACTTAGACAAGCTGTCAATTAGGATAGAAACACGTTAGAGACCTCCGATTTTCACCATTCATCTACTTTTTGAAAGTTTTTTAAAATGAGGGGTCACTCAAAAGGGATTTTTATTTGAAAATTTTGAGTTTCCCCAAAATCCCCCATTTTTGGGGGGCACTCAAAATTTTCAGTAATGTAAAAAAATAATTTGGGTTGAGTTAGTATCATTCCCCAAAGGTTAATTGTTCGTCTTAACAAACAAAAAAAATTAAGGAAGGGGAACGGACTTTTTTTATACACTGGTTACAAGTGGGAACATTTAAATAAATCTCAAGTAACACAGTCATTTATGAGATGTATGTCTGATTTAAACGTTGAAACAAAGCCAGAACATTACTGAGACAAGAGCTTGTGCCAGCTCATATATGAATAATGTAACACTACATTTGAAATGTTGGGGAATTTTCTATATTTAAAAACATAGAAACCTTGTTTGCTTTTCATTTTCCAAGCAGCATATAGAAATCCTAGTTTCTAGCATAGAACTTGTGCGGCTAATTTATTGACAGCTAAAAAGAGCTTATGGTCAATTAACTTAAAGTTTTAGAATTTGATACTAACCAGAAGGTGAAATTTTAAAATATATCAGTGCAGCATTTTTATGTAAACAAACCTTGGGTGTTTTCAGTAAAATTTTACAATTTATAGGCAGTTACATTGTTTGCGCATTAGATAGTTAAAATTTTTGACTACACGAGTTTCTTATGTTTTGTGTTCAGTAAATTCAAGGAATTAAACAGTATATATGTATAATTCTATCTCACCTAATGAAAAGTTTTACTGTGTATTTTTCTAAACTCACCTATAAGTGTAGTTAGAAATAAAGGTTTTTAAATGCAATTTTTTTAACAATTATCATCGCTCAGCCAAACTTGACTTGAAGCTACTTGTTTGATCTTTTTAGAATTAATAGATTTTAATGAAGAGTAACTTTGTCATATTAGGTTATATAACGAGTTGTAAATTACCTCTCAAATAATGACCGGCAATAAATATTTTGAGCACGATTATGACGGCCTCTGAAATGAAATTATTAAAATTAACATTTATAACATTGTTAGTAAGTGATGAATTACAACATTGTATTAATAAAGGATGGGAACTAGACTGACGATGTTACGTTTTCCCATACATTTTAGATGGCAACGAATAAAAATTTCAATTTTTCATTTCTTGAAGTGTATTAAATATATAACGAACTTTAAACCTTTTTTGTTAAAGTAATAATTGTTAATATTTAAATTTCAGTAACAAAATTATTTGTTATTTCATTTTTTAATCCTTTGCTTTAACTATTGTATTCAATTTTGTAGCGGATTATATTACTACTGGCAGATAGAAACTTTTTTTAAATTACCGAATGAAATTTCAAAACCAAGGGAAACATGTCCAAGTAGTTATTACGTAATAGAGTTGCCTCAAGATTAGTGTTGGTGACACTAATAACTTTCACGTCTTATATGTTCGACAGAAGTATAATTAAAGTTTGGCTATTAATCTCTTGAAAGTATACCAGGCTGTCAATAGCTAAATATCCTTGGATTTTAATATCCTTAATATTCCTGCCCAATCCCTTGAAACCCAACTAGTGCGCTATCATGGAACTATTAAAGGAAGATATTTCCTATTCCTTGCTAGTACCTTTGTTAATAGTGCAGGCTGGAATGAGACGTAGTATCGCATTGATTTTGTATTTATTAAAGTGTCTTTTCTCCTTCACGAACTTATCTATACACCAATCATAAATAATAAGCCGACAGTGGAACATTATTTACAAATACCCAAATTAAACAACATAATTAACATATAGATTTTTAAAATATTGTTGCTTTAATTAAAAATGTATTTTACAAAATATATAGCCTAAAATAATTGCTTCTCGCTTATGAATCGGCTACATGTAGTTGATTCCCCATTCAATTAAAACTGAAAGAGCAAACTGAATCTCGGCTCAGATTCCATTTTAAAATTCCTAAGGGAAGATTAGCTCTTAGAGAGCGTGGAACATGGAACATAAAGGGGTGATAATACTCCAGGCGGAAACTCATCCATCAATTCACTTTCCTTGTCACTGTTCAATTCAATACTTATCGTTATTTTATAACAAAGAAAATCCTTATAAAGCTTTTGATTAATTTTATTTCAAGTTTTGTCTCCAAAACTATATAACATACTACTTCTATTGCACAACGTTATAAAAAAGGTAAGGTACTAACCAATTTTATGTTTTTTAAAAAATTATATAATTTTATCAGATGGGTCTCTTTTCAGTCACAGTTGATGCAAAGGCGTGAATATATTATTCTCCGGCAAAGTTGTCCCTTCAGGATGAGGAGCATCATTTAGGACACTTGTTGGACAACATTCTTGTGCCCTGCGACTAACTTACCCTCTCTTAGTTTACGGAGCTCCTAGCGTGAAACGGCGAAAAACTTCGAGAATATTTGTGAGGTTGACACTACTTAGTAATACCACTAAGTATTCTAAGGACTCATTTATCGTGTTCGCGCCTTCTCATCTTAAATCATATCACTTCAAGTTTTATTGCCAAAACTATTTAAAATACAGCGTGTTTTTTTAACGCAACCCAAAACTTATTTTATCGGTGAGGGATTATTCCCCCCAAGATCCCCAGATTTGACCCCACTATATTATTTTCTTTGGGGATATATAAAAAGTAAGGCCTACGAAAGCAATTCACAGGATATTCAGCAACTCAAAACAAACATAACAAATTTAATACGAGTTATTCAAAGAGGTACTTTGCAAAACGTGTTCAGGAATTTGATGGAGAGAGCATAACTTTGTATAAATGTCAATGGCGGATTGTCTGAACACATAATGTAAGCTAAATGTGATCAAACTTGTATAAAATGTAAAAATTAACAAAACAAATACTCATTTCATCTTTGTATGTGCATTATTCAATCTTAAAAATGGGTTGCGTTAAACTAACACCCCGTACCACTTTACTTGATTCGAAAGATGTACTATCATTTAAAAGATGTACTAAACATTGAAAAATCATACATTTAAATTTCTTTATTATCAATCTAATGATAGAATACTTCCTTAATGATAGGATGATTGTACTCAATTCACATCGTATTTTATACAATTTTGGTTATTTATATATTTTCTTCGTTTTTTACTGTTTCCTTTTATTTCACATCAACATATTACTAATGTTCTCAGACAAATTTTTGTTAGATATTGTGTACTAGAATAATTAAGGACAGTAATAACTTTTTAGGCAATTATTAAATATGATTTAGTAAATATAGCAATGTAGTAAACATAAAAAAGTCATATCTGAAGGCCACTAAACTGAAGGTCGATCCTTCGAGAAACATTTCGCATTAAATATTCTAAGACTTATCAAAATTCAAATGAGTTTTACCAAAATAAACTTTTAGTGTCCACAAAGGATAACCAGCGAGTTCATCTCGCATATAAATAGATTATAATCAAATAAAATTGAAATAACAAATTTTTAACTCCGAGCTGGTTACATGTTGGAATTCCTGAGGGAAGATTCGCTCTTAAAGAGAGCGTCGAACATCGAAGATAAAAGAGATAATACTCCAGGCGAGCACATATCAATCAATTCACTTTTCTGGTTCCATTTCTACAGAAAAGTTTTTCATATGAAACTAAATGGATATTAAATTGCAATATTATACAACTTGTAGTGAAATTCAGTTAAATTAGAGTCAGAGTGTTCATACTCTATTCGAGTTCCAAGCAGATTTTTAAGGTTTTATAACATTTTTAGAAGGGACTTTATACAATCGTTATTGGTTAGTTATTATTTTTTGTAGTTCATTTATGAAACTTTTTAATTAGCAAGAATGTTGTCTTGTTAGTTTGTTATGTTTGTTTTTATAACAAATTAGTCGCACATAACTACACATATGCTAGACATCTTTACTGACATAGATTATTAAAAAATGTCAATGTTCAGTTCGTGCTCTCCTATTTTATCTGTAGGTACTCATCGCATGGATATGTATTTATGTAATTATGTCTCGTATAATCACCAATTATGTATTAATGGCTGACAGTAAACCATAAAGTTTACTGTTCATTACCTCTCGATGCTTGGTTATTTCTTTAATGCAATAATTTTCTACAATCACCTACGCAGTATTTTTTGTAGTTCTACGACATAAACCTCCTTGCCCAAGTAAACAGGTAAACCGATTAATTTATTGATTTTATTTTTAATAAATCTAAAATACTCAAATCTTATATTAATGTTTAAACGGTCATAATTAATCTGGTTTCAGTATAATAAAAGTAACTTTCCAGATTAAGAGTACCATTCAGAGTATTTTTAGACAATACTTTTACCTATTAGTAATATTTTATTTATTTTTAATAACAAGATTTAAGATTGGTCTTAACGTTACAATTAAGTAGATGGTGTAAGACCGTTCCTTTTAAGATTAGAAGCTACATTTACAGCACTTGTTGGACTGCATTCCAGTGACTTTTCCTTTGTTCCTGCCTTCAACTCCTCTCTCTTAGTTAAATTAAACTCGGAGTTTCAAGTTTCTCAAGTCCGAAACTTTGTTGAAATATCCTTTAGGCTGTAAGATGCAAAAAATTCTTATCATAATTTGGTTCATCCATGAAGGATATTCCGAACCACTACGACTACGATTTAAATTTTACCCTCATCTGTAGTTCGAACTATAGTAAAATATACGATTCTCTTTAATTTTTCCCATTCTTGTCATTTTTTACATGTTTCCACTATTTTAGGTATATTATTACTATCCCTAGTGTTCCTATTACATATTTATTTTTGAAAATAAAACTTTAAAATAACTTTAATGGATGACAACAATTGCCACATAACAAGTAGTGGCCACTTACTACTTTTGAAATCATGAGGCACAAAAAAAACGGATAAAGACTAATAGTGATAATATGTTTTATTAGGTGGAAAATTTATTTATAAAATTTACATAATTTTACAGCAATAATAATTTATAACCGTGGTAATATGTTTTAAAAACGTCAAACACGTTTATGTTTTAATCCTTTACACGAATTATCAATGCTATTATGACTTAGCATAAAAACACCATTTCCCTTTTCTAGCAAACAAGTAATCTTTTAATCCCTTTTGATTCATTTAGCATCTGAGAAGAGGCAAGTTTTTTCTTATTCAAGAAATAAACTTTACGATTTCCTTTGTGGAGAGCCCGGTTCAAATTAAATCGTAAAACATTCAAACGTTCGACAAAAGAATATTTAGTGCCTTACCAGTCAGTTTTTATTTTGAAATTTTATGATACTCTTAGTAAGATTAGACCTAGTTGAAATAAGGTAAGTTAAATTACTCATTGTTGATTTTAATGGTTGGAATAAATTAAGCGATCGCATCTCTTTCTTTTATTTTCCTTCTGTTTCACTGTTTTCAAATGGAATTCAATCCAAAACGAGATTAGATACCTTTTATCACTCGTGTCTTATTTCTTCGTCTTACTAGTCTCCTTAAAAGAAGCAAAACGTGAAAAATGTATTTAGCTATCTTATTGAACTGGTGAATTAGTGTGTACGATTGTTGAAATCATGAATCATTTTAAGCTTTTATCATCATTAAGCTTCAATACATCCTAATTACAATCTACATCCCTAAAACCTGCCTTAAGGTTGGCCATCTGATTATTTAAATTAAAATTAAATTAAAAATTAAACTCAACAACATTATTTATCAGTGGTCGACGGATTTAATGCCCCGTTAGAGAATGAATAGGTTAAAAAATTGTTCATGAAATTTATGAATGCTTTGCCCGCTTGCAAACATATTGATGTGGTGTAATACTGCAGATAACACTATTTAGATTACATTAAAGATACAATTTCAAAGAAATAAAGAAAGTTACCAATAAACACAATATAAATTAATACTGTGCAATTGCGTGACTCTTGTAAGAACTGTATTTTATCTGCTAAACTTTATAAATGTATTTAATTTCAACGCATTCGAATTCAATTATTGATTACGAAATTTCATAAATCACTACCTTAATCTTATAAATAACAGTAGGCCTACCTGGTGGACCGAGCCTTGCTCGGTTTTTTAATTTTTATCAGTTCACCTAATTACTATCAAATATTTCAGCGTCATAAAATTTATAAAGAAAAGCCTTTTTATTACTCCATGCAATATTAATGCCACACGCTGTATTCTCCCTAGATGGCTGTAGTTTGCAAACAGCTCCTATGATTACTTAATTTGTTTACACTTTCCTAGTTTATCTCGTTGCTATTATGGCAACTCACAAGCCCAATGTTAAAATTTTACAACTTTATTACGTTATAGATTTTCTCCGGCCGAGTTATCCCCATAGAACACGTTTTTGAGTCATAAATTACTTATTTCCAAACTTTGAAGGAAATCGTCGGAGCCGTTTTTGAGATCGTTGTGCAAGCAAGCATACAAGAACGGACGATAACATTGCTCAGAACCTGGTGGATCGAGCCTTGCTCGGTGTTATTTCATGTTTACCAGTTCATCCAGTCACTATAAAATATTTCAATGTCATAAAATTGATAAATATTGATAAAATTGATTTTATATTGCTTCATCCCACTTGCTGTATTTTTCCTTGATGCCTGTAGATTCCAAACAGCTGTTATGATTACTTCATTTGTTTCCACTTTCCTTGTTTATTTTCGTTGCCATTACGGCAGCCCATAAGGCCAATGTTAAAATTTTACAACTTTTAAATTCTATTTATTACGTTAATAGATTTTCTTCGGCCAAGTAATCTATATAAAAGACGTTTTTTTAGTCATAAATTACTTATTTCCAGACTTAGAAGGAAATCCTCGGAGCCGCTTTTGAGATAGTTGTGTAAGCATACAAGCACGATAACATTACACATATTAGAGTATAGGATATAAGAGTATAGGATAGGACAGGATACCTTCAAGTGGCCACTTTTACTTACAGAAGTTTAAAAAACGGGGTTTTCATTTTTCCCGTGTTAAGGACTTGATTTGATGTTACTCTAAATATTTCGTTCAGTTTTTAACATACACATATTTGTATTTTTATTCTGACTATTTAAGAAGGCTTTAAGAGACTGTGAGTAGTTTTCTCACTATATGCGTTGGAAATACATTGTTTGCGCTGGGAGTTAAAAGGTTAACCACCCCGAATGAAAGATTGGTTGGAGGTCAGCCAAGCGCGGATAATGAAATGATGGAACGTTGTATTCCATCTTAAAAATAAACAGAACTAAATTTATTAGGAGTTAAGAGCTTTTACCAAATGATGGTGGGAATTTTTTTCGGCGTAAATTTGTTTGTTGGCGTAAAATTCTCAATTTTATACGAGAAATATGGAACTACGAAGTTTGTTTATTATGTCTTCGAAATGAAGTTTTGTACTAACGCATTATATTTACCTTGATCTGCAAAACCAAAATAAGCCCTCAGTTCATCACCACTGACCGTAGGTACCTAAAGGTACATCTCAAAAGATTTGAAGTGGTGAAGTATTTCCAACTTCTAGCGGTGAGCCCCTGTACACGCTATTTATATAAACTAGTAAACCTGTTGCTCGAAATCGAGCAATTGTTATGTATTGATTTCAAAATAAAAATAATTATGGTTCAGTATTCTAGAACTATTTTATTAATTATATGGTCAAACTTCCTGTTATACTGACATTTTTACAAAAGCTTTTTGAAACAAAATTTTTTGTGAATACTCAGTCATCTTTAAGGAGATGTCCATGTTTCGCGGCCCTAAGTAGCGTATGACCCGTCTTAATCTCAAACCGAACTAAAATATGGTTCAATAAATCTACTTATAATCAATGTTAAGTCTGTTTCTTTTTTCTTTTATTTATATTTATATTTATAGAATTTATACATAAGAATTTATTTCTCCTTTTAGTATTTTTCTTTGGAATATAATCATATGTAAATATTAAGATCTTCACTCATGTGATTCAAAATAAATGTTTTTAAAACTGAATTCTGACCTTAAGTATGTATTAGGATAATAGTTTATTTATTTACATTTTCCATCAACTGAAATGCCTCCAGCTCTACATGCAATGGTTTCAATTCCATTAACATCATATGGCTTTGCTGAAAAACTTTGTTTGCTCCAATCAGCTGCTTTATTTGAAATTTCTATTCCCATGTTAAATCTTATGAACTAATACGAAACTTTAAGGGCGTCTAGGGCTCTTCCCTTTAGTCAAACCTCTTTAAATTTTATTTCCTGCAAAACCTCATGCCAAGTTCTTTCCAATGACACCAAAAACATGAAAATCGGTTCGGTAGTTTAAGAACAGTCTTTGTAACAAAAAAACTACTTGTGTATTAAATAAGTAATAGATTATTTATGTTTTCTTAAAACAAACATTCTATACGATTCATGTGGTAGTCAACTAATTCTTATGATTGTGCACAGAAACATAATTTCCTGAGAGTATATTGCACCCTTCAGTGCTCTTTTAGATCAGAAAGAAATTTTTGCTGAGATTAACAACAGTCCTGGGGGGGGGGCTGGGCCACAACATTTTACTTGACCTGCAATGTGCTTTTCTCTTAACGAAACTCGAACACCGAACACCATATTCTGAAATAAACGCAAAGTTTAACCAACCATAAAATTTAAACTAGAAATGTTGTTCCAAGCAAATATAGTAATGGATTATTGTTAAACTGCGATATACTACAATGAAGTTGAATCAAGATTTAAAACGTCTCGCCCCAGACATGTCATTCACAGCATTTTATCTTGGCGCTCCTTTATTTCAAATCAGTCAAGTAATGTATGATATGTTGCGATACGTGATGTTATTTCGAGGTTTCCTCAGTAAAATATTTAAAAAAATGTTAACTTTAGTATTTTTTTATTTTTCTAAAGATAAAACGTTTTAGGGATCTTCATTGACAATAAACTTGACTGGCAACCACATATTTAGTATACATTTTTTTAAACCTTAATAGTATTCTACCTCTTAAGACGTTTAGCTTTTTGTGATCCGATAAATTATCTAAAAATGAAACATATTTTCAAACATTTATTAGATATGGCTTGATTTCATATGGAAATGTTTCCAAAGTTGATGATTTATTGATTCTCCAGAAAAAGGCAATTATAGATACAGTATGAATTAAATCAGAAGCCAGAGCCCATTGCAGACCTTTATTTGTTCAGCTAGAAATATAAACTATCATTAATCTTTACATTTTTGATCTGATATCATTTGCTTAAAAAAATCAGGCCTTAATTATTCTTACGAGTAGTATATGCAACAACAATAATCGCAATAAAAGCAAGGCAAATATAGATTTTAATAGGTTAAGTAAGTCTTAGTCTAGACGAGTAGTATTGTCATTAAAGATTTGCAATAAAATTATTTATTTTGTTGAAAAATATAATTTTAAGGTTTTCAAACAAATATTTTACAAACGGTTATTCATTAATTCTTTCTATTATATTGAAGAGTTTTTTGCTGTAAATAAAATAGACTTTTGAACTTGTGCCCAATTAAAGTGAAAGTAGGCCTGCCAATGTTTTTAATGTTCAATTGCTTATGTTTTTATAGGTATAGGTTATCTGTGGTTTTTTTCTACAGTAGTTTTAGTTTTTAGATTAAGGAATTTTATCTTTTTCAGTTTTTTTCGCTGTGGCTGTTTTTTGACATTGTCAGTGGTTGCATCCTGTGAGACAGTAAAAAAATACCTATTACTATTCTTATTCTTATTCCTATTCATATACCGGTTGTCCCATAATAGTCCCCCCCCCCTAAAGTTTTCCTATATTTTTTCAAATATCAATTCCACACCATCCCCAAACATTATCGGGTAGTTAAAACTTCATTTTGAGGGGGTACCCAATTTTGGCCGCCATCTTGGATCCGCCATATTGGATCCAAAATAATTTTTTTATGTTAAAGTGGTGTTGTGACCCACCATTTCGAATAAGTTTTTTCACTGATTACAATGCCGCAATCCGTTTTTTAATATCTCAATTTGTTCTCAAGATATGGATACTTTTAATTTATTTATTTTAAACCAATTTAAACATTACAAATTGATAAAATAGGCCCATAACCACAAAATAATGCTAGATACTGACAAATAACCACCATCAGTCATTGTTGAGCGATTTACACTTAACCTTTACCGATGTAAATATTTTGGCCGCCATCTTGGATCCGCCATTTTGAAATGAGGTAAGTTATTTCAAATATGAAGTTGGTATTGTGACCCATCATTTCAAACTAGCTTTTTACGCCGAATTGAATGCCGCAACCCGTTTTTAATTATAGCGTTTCGTTTTCAAGATATTGTCATATTTCTAATAAAAACCTCAAAAATATGAAATTTTCAAAAACCAAATTTTATAGCTAAAAACGGGTTGCGGAACTGAATTCGGCGTAAAAAACTAGTTTGAAATGATGGGTCACAATACCACCTTCATATTTGAAATAACTTACCTCATTTCAAAATGGCGGATCCAAGATGACGGCCAAAATATTTACATCGGTAAAAGTTAAGAGTAAATCGCTCAACAATGACTGATGGTGGTTATTTGTCATTATCTAGCATTATTTTGTGGTTATGGGCCTATTTTATCAATTTGTAATGTTTAAATTGGTTGAAAATAAATAAATTAAAAGTACCCATATATTGAGAAACAATTGAGATAGTAAAAAACGGATTGCGGCATCGTAATCAGTGAAAAAATCTAATTCGAAGTGATGGGTCACAACACCACTTTAACACTGAAAAAAATTATTTTGGATCCAATATGGCGGATCCAAGATGGCGGCCAAAATTGGGTACCCCCTCAAAATGAAGTATTAACTACCCAATAATGTTTGGGGGTGATGTGGAATTGATATTTGAAAAATTTTAGGAAAAAGTTAGGGGGGGGACTATTATGGGACACCCGGTATGTATTCTTAATCAATCATTTTATGTCCACAATAGTTTTTTGTATACTACTGATGTTTTACACTGACCTTTTTATATTTTTTTAATAACTACTATATATCTATGTTCTTGATTCATAAAAACACAAATATTCAGCTCATAAATAGTGGTTATGAATCTCAATTTGTAAATAGTCGACTCATATTGTAAAGTGTAAATATTTTTACAGAAAATTAACAGCCATTTGAATACGATTCCTTATGGTATATTAAGATTATTCAACTCGGAAAACACAACCCCGGCCGATGTCAAGCCGCTCTTGAACCCACCGGAAATCAATATCGCGACACGGCCGCTTTTATTTAAATATTTTCCTTTCAGACTTCCAATTATGCCAATTACATTTTAGGATTTTTGTACCTTCAATCTCCTTTTAACAAACTACATTGTTTTAGTTTTCCCAAAAGATTTTTTAAATTAGAGGGCATTTTATTAAAATACAGCAGACAATTTTGTTCGAATCAAAATTTTTGATAATAAATTCTTTAAATAAATAACTAAAATAACGTTAACTATCTTTTTATTGATAAGCAAGTTTTAGCACTTCCAATAACCTGGAATAATTATTAATAATATTTTAAATCACGTCATAAAGTGCACATTGTATGATAGGCAAATTATTACTACTTGATACAACAAACCCTTTATGTTTCTTTTTTTTCTATTCTAAACTGTACAGTTTAGTTTAATATAAAACATTTTGAAATGAATTTTCAAAGTACCTGAAGATAGTTTTTTAATAAAAAACGCTAATTGTCAAACGGTAGTTGACAAATAATTATTATAATATAATGATTATCTTAATATAATGTTATAATGTTAAAAATGTATTATGTATACTTACATCAATGCATGTATTGTTTAGATTAATATACTTATAATGTATACTTATTGGTTGATACATGTAGTCTTACCTTTCGTACGAACATTTTTTTAAATTTTAAATTTAAGCCAGCGAACTGATCTCTCGAATTTAATGAAATGGCCCATTCCGCTCTTAAGATTATTGTTACCTTCCGTACTTAATATTCTTAAGATTACTTCCGTACGGCCTGGGCCAAATCATTCAACGCAGTCTATATCAGGATATACTCAGTGCTACTTGACGGTTAAGCTAAGTTAGATCCATTATCACTCTAAAATATTATTAAGATTTTGGCCTGAATACCTAAAGAGAAAAAGTAGCAGTTAAAGCATTCAAAGGTGGAGTGTACCCAGCGATAACACCGCGTCTACTGAAGTCGTGAATTATA